>VMDR010007484.1:0-40339 GCA_007922815.1 Macrotus californicus | reverse complement strand
TCATGAGTTAAAGATTTTAGCTGTAGTTATAGATGACAGGCTTAAGTGTTAATGCCTGTGGAAAGCTGTTTTTCCAGGATGTGGACAAGCAATTCAACCTTTGTGCCTGAGGAGGTCTGCAAGCATCTCTCAAGTCATTGTGTTTCATTGTGTTCCAGAGAGGAAATACCCCTCATGCAGATAAAGAATTGTTGATCAGCAGATAAAGAAATACCAGGAAAACCAATGCCTAACTGCAACTCTTATCTAATTAACCTTTTTTCCAAACACCTTGCCTATCCTTTTGTTTTCCTTATGAAAAGGTTAGCTTGAGATATTAAGATGAATTTTAGGGTACCTAACCCACTGTTTTCTTAGATCGCCAGCATTTGAATAAAGTGCCCATAAAGATTCAATCCTTGTGTCTACTTACTAGTTCTGGTAGTGACGGGCAGTGTGAGTGCCAACTTTTCCAGTTTCACGGTGACTTCAAGAGTTAAAGATTTCAGCTTCAGTCATAGTTGCCAGGCTTAAGTGACTAATGAGCGGGGAAGCTGTTACTCCAGGAACTGGGGTGCAAGACCAGGTGACTGCAGGTCAATGAGCCATTCCACCTTTGTGTCCCCGGGGGCCTGCAAGCGGTTGTGTTCCAGAGAGGAAGCTCAGGATGCGCCATTGTGTTCCAGAGAGGAAGCTCAGGAGGCAGACAAAGAACTGTGGACCAACAGATAAAGACGCAGGAGGAAAATGTCACTGGACTGCAACTCTAATCCAATTAACCTTTTTTTCCAGCCCCGTTGCCTACCTTCTATCTAATTAACCTTTTTCAAAACTCCTTACTCACCCTTTATTTTCCTTATAAAAAGGTCACCTTGAAATGAAAAGTTAAGATGGTTTTTAGGGTACATAACCCACCATCTTCTCAGATTGCCAGCCCCTGAATAAAGCGCCCATATTCAATCCTTGTCTCTACTTACTGGTTCTGGTAGTGATGGGCAGCACAAAAACCTACTTTTCTGGTTTTGGTGAGCTGTGTACTACTCTCACCCCTTTGGATTATAGTTTCTGTTTGTGCCATTCAGTCAACAAGGGGCATACCCATCTGTTTTCTAGTCCCAGTTCTTCGGATTTCTACAGAGCCACTTCTCCTTGTTCGCTTCTTATCATCCTGCCAGTTAAGAAAATTAATGATGTTAGCCACCGTCTCCTTGCTGCTGTCACTCTCTAGCTCCAGCTGAAGTAGAAGCAGGGCAAGTTAGGCCTCTATACCATGGCTTCTACCAAGCAGACTGCCTGCAAATCGACCAGTGTAAAGCACCTAGCAAGCAACTGGCTTCCAAAGCTGCTTGCAGGTGTGCACCCTCTACTGAAGGGGTAAAGAACTTCATCATTGCAAGCCTGATACCATGGCATTCTAAAATTAGGCATTATCAGAAGTCCACTAAATTTCTGATTCGCAAACTTCCCTTCTAGCGCCTTGTATAAGATATTGCTCAGGACTTCGAAACAGATCTGCCATTCCAGAGTGTAGCTGTTGGTGCTTTGCAGGAGGCAAGTGAGATTTATCTGGCTGGCCTTTTTGGAGACACCAGCCTGTGTGCTGTCCGTGCCAAGTGCGTAGCAACTACGCCAAAAGACATCAGGCAGCACGCCGCATACGTGGAGAATGTGTTTATGAATCCAGTATGATGAGAAACGTTTCTTCTTTTAAAAAATTTCTCTACTTCCTGTTATTTGTAGTTCTATATGTTAGATTTTTTTCCCCCATGGAATCAAAAGTTACCTGAGTCTATGACTGCAAGTGAAAAATAGGGGATGGAAATGAAGGATTGCCAGTTTTTCCATTTTCATTTGTGTGTGAATTTTTTAAATATAAATGTGGGGACATAAAGCATTAATGCAAGTCAAAATGTTTCAATGAACAAGTTTTAGCAGATGAAATTTGTAACAATTATACATAAACTTGTTACATTTTTCTGGACAATACCAGCACTTGGATTTTTAGAAAACAAGTCAATTTCTTTCTTTTTTTTAAGATTTCATCTATTTATTTTTAGAGAGGAGAAAGGAGGGAGAAAGAGAGGGAGAGAAACAGCAATGTGTGGTTGCCTCTCACGACCTGGCCTACAACCCAGGCTTGTGCTCTGACTGGGAATCAAACCAGTGACCTTTTTGGTTCGCAGGCCAGTGCTCAAGCCACTGAGCACACCAGCCAGAGCAAAAACTGCATTTTAAATTTTATTAATTTAAAATAGCTACATGTGGCTAGCAGCTATTGTTTTTTATAACACAGTTGTAGAGTATATCATACCGAAGGGAAGACTAAATAGTCTGTATCTAGTTTCTGTCCTCTCATTTATAAATAGAGAAAACTTCTGCCCTGGCCAGGTAGTTCAGTTGGTTGGAACATCATCCCATACACCAAAAAGTTGTGGGTTTCATCCCCAGTCAGGGTTTGATACCTATGTTGCAGGTTTGATCCCTGGTCGAGGTGTGTATGGGAGGCAAATGATTGATGGTTCTCTCACATTGATGTTTCTCTCTGTCTCTCTGTCTGTCTCCTCCCTATCAAATCAATAAACATATCCTTGGGAGAGGGTTAAAAAAATTAAAAATAGCCCTGGCTGATGTGACTCAGTGGATTGAGTGCGGCCTGTGCAGTAAAAGGTCACTGGTTCGATTCCCAGTCAGGGCACAGGCCTGAGTTGCGGGCCAGGTCCCCAGTAGGGGTGTGTGAGAAGCAACCACACATTGACATTTCTCTCCCTCTCTTTATCTCTCCTTTCCTCTCTCTATAAAAATAAATAAAATATTTTTAAAAATTAAAAATAAAAAAAGAAATCGTCTTTTTTAAAATACATTTTATTGATTATGCTATTACAGTTC
The DNA here is from genome assembly GCA_007922815.1 of Macrotus californicus. Taxonomy (NCBI): domain Eukaryota; kingdom Metazoa; phylum Chordata; class Mammalia; order Chiroptera; family Phyllostomidae; genus Macrotus; species Macrotus californicus. Next base: position 37,474 of record VMDR010007484.1, on the reverse strand, counting down.
CATTTCCCCCCTTTATTCCCCTCTACCCTGCACACCCCTTCCCACCTGCATTCCCCCTCTTTAGTTCATGTCCTTGGGTCAAATATATAAGTTCTTTGGCTTCTACATTTCTTATACTATTCTTAACCTCCCCCTGTCTATTTTCTACCTACCATTTATGCTTCTTATTCCCTGAACCTTTTTCCCCTCTCTCCCCACCCACCCCCCTGATGATTACCCTCCATGTGATCTCCATTTCTGTGATTCTGTTCCTGTTCTAGTTGTTTACTTAGTTTGTTTTTGTTTTAGGTTCAGTTGTTAATAACTGTGAGTTTGTTGTCATTTTACTGTTCATATTTTTTTATCTTCTTTTTCTTAGATAAATCCCTTTAACATTTCATATAATAAGGGCTTGGTGATGATGAACTTCTTGAACTTGACCTTATCTGGGAAGCATTTTATCTCTCCTTCCATTCTAAATGATAGCTTTGCTGGATAGAGTCATTTTGGATGCAGGTCCTTGTCTTTCATGACTTGGAATACTTCTTTCCAGCCCCTTCTTGCCTGTAAGGTTTCTTTTGAGAAATCAGCTGACAGTCTGATGGGCACTCCTTTATAGGTTACTGTCTCCTTTTCTCTTGCTGCTTTTAAGATTCTCTCCTTATCTTTCATCTTGGGTAATGTAATTATCATGTGCCTTAGTGTGTTCCTCCTTGGGTCCAACTTCTTTGGGGCTCTCTGAGCATCTATTTCCTTTGCCAGATTGGGGAAGTTCTCCTTCATTATTTGTTCAAATAAGTTTTCAGTTGCATACTCTTCCTCTTCTCCTTCTGGCACCCCTATGATTCGGATATTGGAACGTTTAAAGACGTCCTGGAGGTTCCTAAGCCTCTCCTCGTTTTTTTGAATTCTTGTTTCTTCATTGTGGTCTGATTGAATGTTTCTTTCTTTTTTCTGGTCCACACCGTTGATTTGAGTCCCGGTTTCCTTCCCGTCATTGTTGGTTCCCTGTACATTTTCCTTCATTTCCCTTATCGTATCCTTCATTTGCTCATCTAATTTGTGACCAAATTCAACCAAGTCTGTGAGCATCCTGATTACCAGTGTTTTGAACTGTGCATCTGATAGATTGGCTATCTCTTCATCACTTAGTGGTACTTTTTCTGGAGCTTTGATCTGTTCTTTCATTTCGGCCTTTTTTTTTTTTGTTGTCTTGGCACGCCTGTTACGTAGTAAGGGGTGGAGCCTTAGTTGTTCACCAGGGCAGGACAATCACGTCGCTGTGTTGTAACGCTGTCTGTGGGGGAGGGATCTGAGAGGGAACAATGGCGCTTGCTCCACTCTGTGCGGGTTTTCAGTCACTTTCCCCGCTACCCACAGTCAAACTGGGCCCTTCTGGTGCTGATTCCCGGGTGGGTGGGCTTGTGTACATTCTAGGACCCTGTGGGTCTCTCCAACAAGCTCTCCTGTGAGGCTGGGAGTTTCTCCCACTGCCGCTGCCTCAACCCCCACAGGAGTTTTCAATCAGAGGTTTGAGACTTTATTTCCCCAAGCTGGAACTCTGGGTTGCGTGGACTGTCTCACTCCCCAGTTGTTCCTCCTGGTTTATCTGCATGTGAGTGTGGGACAGCCCAGTCCGCCAGCCACCACCTCGCCAGGTCCACCGGCTGCGCCTTGCCCACCCCAGTCCACCAGCCGCCGCCTCGCCGCGAGTCCTCTCTGCCCCAGCTGCCTGTCTCCGCCCGTCCTACCGGTCTGGATGAATGTTTCTTCTTTAACTCCTTGGTTGTTGGACTTCCATACAGTTTGATTTTCTGTCAGTTCTGGTTGTTTTTTGTTTTTAAATTTGTTGTTGTCCTTTTTTTGGTTGTGCGAGGAGGCACAGTGTGTCTACCTATGCCTCCATCTTCGCCAGAAGTCCTCAAAAACAGAAATTATCTTACCTTAGAGGTTTATTGTGAAAGTTAAATGTTATGATGCCCATAATGTGTTGAGTGTATGGTAAAAGCTCAATTAATGATTGTTTTTAAAAAAACTTCTAGAGGGCCCTGACTAGTGTGGCTCAGTTGGTTGCATGCCATCCCATAAAGCAGAAAAACACCAGTTTGATCCCCTGTTGGGGTGCATATGAAAGGCAACCAATTGATATTTCTGTCTCACATTGATGTTTCTCTCCCTCTCTTTATCCCTCCCTTCCCCTCTCTCTAAAATACATGTATAAATAAATATTTTAAAAATCTCGTAGAGGACAAACTTAGGGCAATCAAATAATAGCTAGAATAATTATGGAATAAAGATTTTTCTCCAAGCAATAAATCTATATAAATATCTAAGTTCTTAGATAAGAAATGGAAGAAGACTAAAAGTGGGCCCTTTCAATCGTCCTAATGTATTATCTTTACTTCTGTCCCTGTTCACTAAAAATGCAGTGAAATCTGCCCTGGCTGGTGTGACTCAGTGGATTGAGCAACAGCCTTCGAACCAAAGGGTCGCCGGTTCGATTCCCAGTCAGGGCACATGCCTGGGTTGAGGGCCAGGTTCCCAGTAGGGGGTGCATGATGGGCAACCACACTTTGATATTTCTCTCCCTCTCTCCTTCCCTTCCCCTCTCTCTAAAAATAAAATATTTTTTAAAAGGCAATGAAATTTGATTAAATGAAAAAAATGTCTAAGTCCTAAGAAATGTTAAAATTATGGCTCTAAGCAAAAGGTATTTATACCTGTGGGTGTTGTAGGCTTGAACAATTATGGAATAAAGGTTTGCAAGTGTCTTTTGCTTCCAAATAGGATATAGTAGGTTGCAGCTGAATGATGTTCTGGCTAAAACAACTTTTAAAAATGCAGAATAAGTTTAAAATGTCATATTTTAAAATAAATTGGAAAGCTGTGAAATAACAAGGACATGTTATCTAATTTTAAATAAACTAAAATTCCAGAGAGAGAAGAGCCATAAGGTGAATTGATAATCACTATCTGTTTTCTCTTCTAGAAACATTTGTTGATTCTAGGTGCAGGCTGAGGATCAGCCTTAACTTAAGCAAACAAAACCCAGAGGAGAAAACCCAGAGGAACTGGTAATGTAGGCCTCCTGGGACAAATAGGAAACCAGAAGAGCCCCAAAGCATTGGCTGGTTTCTTGTGTGGGTATTTACAGAGTTCAAGACCTGCTTGAAAGGCTTTGGGTCTGGGCCAAAACTTCTAAAAATAGTCATGTGCTTAAAAAACCATGCCCCATTAGAGGGACATGGCCTTCTCTAACACATGACTCATTATTCCCTCAAGACGTTCCTCATATTTTGAGGCTGAATAGGCTGGAGACAAAAGAGCTAAGCTAAACATCTTGAAAGGAAAGAACTGAATGTCCTGTAATTTTTCAGGGTTGAGGAGACTGAGATGTCCTGTCAAAAGCTTGGGCTACCCCTGACCAACAGGGATGACCCAGAGGTGGGATGAATCTGAGTAAAAAGGCAACCTTGCCAAGAAGCAGCTCTAGTCCTGATTAGTTGCGATGATCCGCCCCTCACTCTGGCAGCCTCTGGGGGTGGGGGGGAGAGAAACCCTCACTGGGAGATGACACTGTAGGAACCCAGAAGGGCCCAGCCCGAGATGTGCCCCAGTGGTCTGTAACAGACTACTCTGAGTTGAAGGCAATTTTAGTTTCAAGCTCAAGAGAAACTTCTCTCACCCATGCCCTTCCAACTACCTAGGAGAATTTGGATGAAGGCTTTTCCCATAGTAAGAGATTATTGGAGATAATTTCCTTGACCTATCTACAGAGTAGGGCAAACTTCTGAAGTCTTTTCTTATCATCATCTTTATGACACTGGGAAGCCCCAACATGCATTCCTTTATTCCTCCCTCAGGATGTCTCATATACCTAAACCCCAGTTCCTGTCTCCGAACCTCTCATGTATGCAAGGTCTCTTACTCTCTCATGTACGTGGGGTTCCTGGGTACAGGATATTGAATTTGATTTTCTCTTGTCAGTTTGTCTCCCGTTGATTTGATTATTTAGTCAGCCAAAAGAAACAGAGGAGGGAAGAAAAATTTCCCTTCTTCACAACATCATGTGATGGCTCTGCAGTTTGTATGTACACTGTGTGGCACATTTGTATGTTCACTCTATTTGTACGTATGCTGTGTGGCACATTTGTGTGTATGCTGTGTTTGTATGTATGCTGTGTTTGTATGTACACTGTGTGGCATGTTTGTATGTATGCTGTGTTTGTATGTACGCTGTGTGGCACATTTGTATGTACACTGCGTTTGTATGTACGCTGCGTGGCACGTTTGTATGTACACTGTGTGGCATGCAGAACACATCGCCATGTGTGTACAGAGGCGGAAAAATGCGAGTGATCACCCAGAGAGAAAAATGAATCATTGAATTAGACCAGCGACTTTCAGCCTTTTTCATCTCGTGGCACACATGAACCAATTACTAAAATTCTGCATCACACCAAAAAATATATTTTTTGCCAATTTGATAAAAATGGGTATAATTTTGATTCATTCACACTGGATAGCTATTGTTGTGTTGGTTGTTGTCTTTGTTTAGTTTATTTGTTTGTTTTTTGACAATCTGAGGGAAAAGAGGTCAGTGCCCCTGACTAAATAGTCAGGTATTGCATGTTTTAAAAATTCTTGTAGCACTTCAATAGAAAAATCACTGAACTAGACTAACAAATGACCAAAATGTTAAAGTTAGCAGACCAGGATTTTTAAGAAAAAGGATGATAAATGAGATAAACAAAGGAAAAGACAAACAAAATGGATTAAAAGATAGAGACTTTCTGTGCATAACTGGACTTTATTTCTTAAACCTTCTAAAAATAAATCAAATTCTAAACCTGAAACTACAATGTTAAAAATCAAGAACTCAGCCCTGACTAGTGTGGCTCACCAAGTTGGGCATCATCCTGCAAAGCAAAGGGTTGCCAGTTCAACTCCCCATCAGGGCACATTCCTAGGTTGTGGGTTTGGTCCCCAGGTGAGGTGCAAAGAAGAGGCGACCAATTGATGTTTTTCTCTCACATCAATATCTCTCTTCCTCTCGTTCTCCCCCCACTAACCCAATCTAAAAAATAAACAAATGAAATCTTTTAAAAATAAAATAAAAGTCAAGAACTCAATGCATAGATTTGACAGAAAACTGGAGATCATAGAAGAGAGAATTAGTAAATTCAAAGTCAGGTCAATAGAAAGTATTCAAACTGAAGCATCAGCAGAAAAAAAAAATGGCACAAAGCATAAAACATGGTGAACAGCATCAAATAATCTTATTAGTGTAACTGAAATCCCAGAGGAGCAGACATAGAAAATGGAGCAAAACCAATAGTTGAAAAGACATTGGTTAAGAATTTCCCTAAATTGATAAGACCCCGATCCACAAACTAGAGAAGCTCAGTGAAACACAAAGAAAACCACATGAGGACCCAAAATAGTCCAATGGTTGACGATCAACAACAAAAACGAAATAAAAAGCAGCCAGCTTTCTGTTCATGCAACTCTATCTTCACTGAGAGTCCTTCTTGTGAGCTCTAGTTACTCCCTGCTTCTTCCTCTCAACTCCAGGGATGCCACTAGACTTTTCCTGGGCACTCCTGCCAGGCAGTACACTGGGGCATTTGGGGGGGCTCACCCCATTTATTATCCAACCCTCAGAGACCACCATTCTTCTTTGCCTTACATCAAATGTCTTAAAAACTAATGTTTCATATTTTTTGCCTGGCTTTTTAGTTGTTTTGTAGTAAGATTGATATGCCAGATTTGGAGAGTCACCAGGAAAAAGAGCCCCAGGTGGCTAGCAACAAGGAAAACTGTAAGCCACTAACCTCTGGAAGATGACATCTAGGCTTCAGCTATGTTTCAGCTCCTGGCCCAGAGAAGCAGCAAAATCAGATGCCATGGCTGACATCAGGCCTAGTTGCATTGACTAACAAAACCCTGGTGCCAACCAGTCGGTGGAGACCATGAGAGCATGCCTAGGAAGATGAATGTTGTCTTGGGATTCTCCCTCAGGCCTCCAGATAAAACCCCCGGTACAGGGACCCCATGCATTCTCTCTCTCTCTCTCTGTCTCTCTCTCTCTGTCTGTCTCTCTCTCTCTCTCTCTTTTCAGGAGCACACCCGCATGTCTTCTCCCTCCTTTATCACTCAAGGTGCATGTCTTTCTCCCTCTTTCTCCTAAGCTCCAAGGGACCTTCACCTACTTCTATAATTTTCTAAATAAACTTTCCCCTATAACTGAGTTCCTTGGCTCTGAATTCTTTCAAGCCAAATTCAAGTACTGAGGTTGCTTGATTGAAGTCCAGCCTAACTTGTCCGTAATGCCTGGTGTGGTTCTTTCACCACTAACAATTTCAGCTAGAAAGGTAAATCTGATCTCTCTTACTCCATTTTGACTGGAAGTGAAAATCTCAAAAGATTTACTTTTAAACTGAGGAAATATGCCAACCTGAAAATACACATACAGTCATATATGTCATAATGACCTTTCAGTCAAGGAAAGACTGCATATACTAAGGTATCTTAGTGTAACCAAATGCCAGTGTGGCTGTCTGCTACAACAAAAGCCAAACTTTTGAGACAGGTGCTGGTGAGAAGGAAAGTGGTTCATTCAGATGCCAGCAATTTGAGAAGATAGGGGACTCTTGTCTCAAAGTCCATCTCAACATCTCAGTGCAGGCAGAGGTTTTTATAAGGAGGGAGAGGAAAAGCAGAGCACAGAGGTCAAGGGGGGGTGGGGTAAAAAGTTTTCTACGTGCAGACTAGAATAGTCCATTCTGATAAGGACGTTGAAATTGGTCAAGTGAAGGTCTGGTGTGCATCTTAGTGGTTTTCATCATCCTGGTTTTACATGTAAAGGTCAGTAAATCTTCCAGAACTGGGATGACTGAAGGTCAGAGTCTGTACCTTTTGAAGTTAGGTCCTAAACATCTTATACAAACATGCTGTCTATCTACAAGCTACACATTAGAACCAGCATTTACAGAAACAATGTCAAAAGAATAGTTGGGTGGGTTACAGTTCCCCACTGTTACACTAGGGCAACACATTACGTAAATCCTTACCATTGTGTTATAATTACCTACAGGAACATGCTGTAGAGCATGTTACTATTACTTACAGGAACATGCTACAAACCTAAGAGCTATAGGAAAACAGAATTTGTCACCCCAAAATAGGTCTCTTTGGCATAAGGATTATTTTAGGCTGGTTAATTTTAAGAAACAGCAGACATTGTGTAGGCTCTGGAAATGAAGTAGAAGTTACCCTTTTTAAAGACATTTAAAAGAGAATGAGAAATATGCAGTTTTAAGGGTGTTTCCCTTGCTGCACCAGGAAGAAGGTGATGACCTTCCAGAAACTTATAATGCAGAAAACAATGACAAATCTGTATAACAAACTTATACATGTTTATTGTGCTTTTCCTAGTAATCTTCCATCGTTGACTCCCCCCTAGCCATAACTTCTTTTGTTTTCAGTTGAAGATAGTATTTAAGGTAGTAGCTTCTATCGTTTTGGTGAGTTACTGTTTTCCTGGGTCTTTTCCAGTGTTAAACAAAATCATGCACTCAGATGGCGGCAGAGGCAGACATGGCTCGCATCTCTGCACAACGACATCAAAACTGCAACTAAAATATAGAACAACCATCACTCAGAATGATCAGAAATCGAGTTGAATGGATGTCTGACAACTACAGAATTAAAAAAGCCACATTCATCGAGACTGGTAGGAAGGGCACAGATGCAGAACATGCTGGTCTCACATCCATGTGTGGTGGATAAAAATTCAGGCAGAATATCTCAGGAGCAATGAATCCTAGCTCCAAACCAGGCCCCCCCAGCCCAGGATGCCAGTGCCAGGAAGTAAGTCCCCATAACTTTTGGATGCAAAAACTAGAGGGGATTGAGTTGGTGCAAGAAACTTCTGGAGCCCCAGGAAGTTCCTCCTGAAGAATCCACACATGGACTTACTCCCTCTGAGTTCTAGCACCCGAGTAGCTGCTTGAAAGTCACCAGGGGTATAACTGAAATAAAGAACAATTTACAGGGAAATAACAGTACAGTGGATGAAGCCAAGATTCAAGTCAATGATATGGAACACAAGGAAGCAAAAACCAACCAATCAGAACAACAAGTAAAAAAAAAATTCAAGAAAATGAGGATAGTATAAATAACCTCTGGAACAACTTCAAGAGGTCAGACATTCTCATCATAGGGGTGCTAGAAGGAGAAAAGAAAGAGCAAGAAGTTGGAGATCTACTTGAAAAAATAATGAAAGAAAACTTCCCTAATTTGGTGAGGGAAATAGATATGCAAGTCCAGGAAGCACAGAGAGTCCTAAACAAGGTGGATGCAAAGAGGCCCACTCCAAGACACATTATAATAAATACCAAAGGCTAAAGATAAAGAGAGAATCTTAAAATCAGCAAGAGAAAAGCAGATAATTATCTACAAAGGAGTGTCCATAAGACTATCAGCTGATTTCTCAAAATAAACCTTGCAGGCAAGAAGGGACTGGCAAGAAATATTCAAAGTCATGAAAAGGAGGGACCTATAGCCAAGATTGCTCTACCCACCAAAGTTGTCATTTAGAATTGAAGAACAGATAAAGAGCTTCCCAGACAAGAAAAAACTAAAGGAATTCCTCATCACCTAACCATTACTGTATGAAATGTCAAAGGGACTTATTTAAGAAAAAGAAGATCATAACTATGAACAATAAAATGGCAATAATTACAAATCTATCAACAATTGAATCTAAAAAACAAACTAAGCAAACAAGAAGAACGGAGATAGAATCATGGATACAGAGAGGATTTTGATGGTTGCCAATGGGAGGAGGGTGGGGGGATGAAGAAGTACAAATAGATAGTTATAGAATAGCCATGGGGATGTAAAGTACAGTACAGGAAATGGAATAGCCAAAGAACTTACAGGCATGACCTTTGGACATGAACAATGGTGGGGAAATTGCCGGAGGGAGTGGGGGATGCTGGGTGGAGGAGAGCAAAGGGGAAAAATCAGGACAACTGTAATAGCATAATCAATAAAATATAATTTAAAAAGAAAAGAAAACCATGGGCCCAGAATGGTCTCAGTTGTGCTGAAAGCCCATGATACCAAACCTAGATTTAATACCTGATCTAATTGCAGTTTCAACCTCTCCCAGAAACACATTTAAAAAAAATTAATTCACTTTAGTTTTTGAAGAAAGATCTTCTTAGTCTGGAATTTCCTAATAAACTCCAGTAAGGTAATCTACCTAATAAGAGCCCCTGCTTTCCCCCGAGGGAAGGTGTCCTTGCCTGAAATAATTTACTATTTTAATTTCTTAGTCCCACCCTTATCCACTCTTTCTGCCTATAAAAGCCTTCCATTTTGTACAACTCACGGATACCAATTTAGTTGCCAGATGGGATGTGGCCCGATCCATGAATTGCTTATTTAAAACCAATTAGATCTTCACATTTACTTTATTGAATGTTTTTTTAACACCAGGTATATATAATTGTTGACATGAGAAACATCCAAACCTGTATGAATTTTCATGAGTTTGAGCTAAACTGATGACAACTGCCAGGAAGCAAAATCTCAGTGGATTGAGATTTGTTCTGGAAAATGGCAGTTTTACTACTTACTTATTTATTTTTTTAGAGAGAGGGGAAGAGGAAGGAGAGGGAGAGAGACATTAGTGTAAAAGAGAAACATTGATTGATTGCCTTTCATATATGCCTCAACAGGGGACTGGAGCTGCAACCTAAGCATGTGCCCTGACTAGGAATCAAACCCGTGATTGTCTGGTTTACAAGATGATGCCAAACAAACTGAGCCACTCTGGCCAGCAGTTTCACCACTTATTTTATATGTCAGAATCAAAGGGAAAGGCATCAGGGGGTTATTCGAAATCTGCTGGTGATAGACTAGGGAGATGGGAAAAAGCAGAGTGGGGAAATCTCTGAGATTGGATAAAAAAGGGATACATACATACTTCTCTTACATTGATGGGTATGTGATAGTTAACAATTAACATTTACACACATGGAGATGGTATTTGGGGAACAAGAGAACAATGACAGGTTCTGTGGTCTGTGTTCTGGTGGAGATTGTGCCCTGAGGGGTCTGGCAAAAAGGGATTACTCTGACATTCAACAGGTATGTTATAGGAGATGCAAAAAGACAATAGACAGGCCCCATTAAAGTAAAGATTGACTTTGTCAAAGAAGATACAGGCGTAGGACATGACTCCCTGGCATGACTTGCTTTGAGTTAGGAATTTTTTTTTGAGTTAAAAAAAATATATCTTATTGATTATGCTATTACAGTTGTCCTTTCCACTCCCCCTTTATTCCCCTCCACCCTGCACAAACCCGCCAACTCGCATTCCCCTCGCCCTTTAGTTCATGTCTATGGGTTGTACATATAAGTTCTTTGGCTTCTCCGTTTCCTATACTATTCTTCACCTTCCCCTATTTTCTACCTACCATTTATGCTACTTATTCCCTGTCCCTTTCCCTCATTCTCCCCTCTCCCCTTCCCTGCTGATAACCCTCCATGTGATCTCCATTTCTGTGCTTCTGTTCCTGTTCTTCTTATTTGCCTAGGTTTTTTTTTTTTTAGGTTCAGTTGTGGATAGTGGTGAGTTTGTTGTCATTTTACTGTTCATAGCTTTGATATTATTTTTCTTAGATAAGTCCCTTTAACATTTCATATAAGGGCTTGGTGATGATGCACTCCTTTAACTTGACCTTATCTGGGAAGCACTTTTTCTGCCCTTCCATTCTAAATGATGATTTTGCTGGATAGAGGAATCTTGGATATAGGTTCTTGCCTTTCATGAATTTGAATACTTCTTTCCAGCTCCTTCTTGCCTGCAAGGTTTCTTTTGAGACATCAGCTGGTACTCTAATGGGAGCTCCTTCATCAGTAACTGTCTCCTTTTCTCTTGCTGCTTTTAAGATTCTCTCCTTATCTTTAATCTTGGGTAATGTAATTATGATGTGTGTTGGTGTGTGCTTCCTCGGGTCCAACTTCTTTGGGACTCTTTGAGCTTCCTGGACTTCCTAGAATTCTGTTTTCTTTGCTAGACTGGGGAAGTTCTCCTTCATTATTTTGTCAAATAAGTTTTCAATTTCTTGCTCTTCCTCTTCTCCTTCTGGCATCCCTATGATTCTGATGTTGGAACGTTTGAAGTTTCCCAGAGGTTCCTAAGCCTCTCCTCATTTTTTTGATTTCTTGTTTCTTCATTTTGTTTTGGTTGAATGTTTATTTCTTCCTTCTAGTCCAAACTGTTGATTTGAGTCCCAGTTTCCTTCCCTTCACTGTTGGTTCCCTTTATTTCACTTTTCATAGCCTTCCCTTTTTCCCTATTTTGCAACCACACTCAACAAAATCTGTGAGCATCCTGATTACCAGTGTTTTGTGTCATGGTCCCGTCCAGTAGGACTGCGTGTTGTTGTGGAGGGCTTGTCCTATATACCTGGACAAGTGACAAACAAATTCACACGGACTAAAGAAATCCCGTGGAGAAAAGGGATGTGTGGCTAATCTCTCAGAGAGAAAAATGGCCCTCACTCCTGCCTTGACAGGCTTTTATTGATACTCTAGGTACATTACATCCAGGATGGTCCTCATTAATTATGCACAGGTTCACTTTAGGTGGTTACCATAACAAAAGAAAGAAAGTCGCCAGTAGCTTCAAAGAGAAAGTTCATCTACAAATGTAAAGGAGAGAAGGCTGGGCTGTTTACATTCGTGCTTGGGAAGTCTAGCACAAGTCACTGTAAACTTCTGCTGTTTCCATCCCAGGTGAGGGAGTTTTTGCAAGAGCAAGTTTCAAAGTGGCCTAGGTACAATGCAGGCCTGATTCCCCACAGGAAACCTATCCACGGATGCCACCTTCACACCACATGCATTAGGACTGCATTCAGATCCAAAGCTGAGTCATGGGTCACATCACGCATGAACAGGTTCCCCATATTTTGAACTCTGTATCTGCTAGGTTGGCTATCTTTTCATTGCTTAGTTGTATTTTTTCTGGAGCTTTGATCTGTTCTTTCCTTTGGGCCATTTTTTTTGAGTCTCAGAGTGCCTGTTTTGTGGTCCTGTGTGTGAGAGAGGGGTTGGAGAGGGAACAATGCAGCCTGTTCAGCTGTCTGTCAACTCTCAGTCACTTCCCCCAATACCCACAAGCAAATTGGGCCTTTTTAAAAAAGATTTTATTTATTTATTTTTATGGAGAGAGGAAGAGAGGGAGAGAAGGAGAGAAACAGCAATGTGTGGTTGCCTCTCACACCCCCCCAACTGGGGACTTGGCCCACAACCCAGGCACATGCTCTGACTGGGAATTGAACCTGCAATACTTTGGTTCGCAGGCAAGCACTTGATCCAGTGAGCCACACTAGCCAGGACAAATTGGGCCCTTCTGATGCTGATTCCCGGGTGGGTGGTTTTGTGTATGTTCTAGGATCCTGTGGGTCTCTCTAATAAACTCTCCTATGAGCCTGGGAGTTTCTTCCACCACCTCAACCCCCACAGATTTTTTCAGTCAGAGGTTTTGAGGCTTTATTTCCCCTTACTGGAACCTTGGGTTTCGAGGTCTTGCTTCCCAGTTGTTTCTCCTGGTTTATCCACATGCAAATGTGGGACTGCCTGGTCCACCAGCTGTCACCTTGCCTGCCCTGGTCCTCCAGCCACTTCCTTGCTGTGAGTCTTCTCTGCCTTGGCTGCCTGTCTCCACCTCTCCTACCATTCTGAATTAATGTTTTTTCTTTAACTCCTTGGTTGTCAGACTTCCATACAGTTTGATTTTCTGTCAGTTCTGGTTGTTTTTTGTTTTTAAATTTGTTGTTGTCCTTCTTTTGGTTGTGCAAGGAGGCACAGTATATCTACCTACTCTTCCATCCTGACCAGAAGTCTCCTCTGTTATGAGTTAGGAAATTTTAATGTGGTTATTTTAGGTCTGAGTTTGTGAGGCTTGCCATGCAGGACTTAGGTTTGTCAGGTTTAGTATGTGGCCTCTGCTCCCCCCCCACACACACTATTAAACTTTTATTTTTCCTGTTAGTATGTATTTTATTACAGGGATGTTCTTAGCAAGAACTTAGAAAGGTAAAGTCAAAATTATTTTTCTTCCCCTGTAGAGCAATAAGTTATACTATGTAGCCTAGGTGTATAGTAGGCTATACTATCTAGGTTTGTGTAAGTGCACTCTATTATGTTCGCACGTTGTTGAAGTCACAGAACATATCCCTGTTTTTAAGCAGCACATGACTTATATTAAACTTCAATAGTAACTACAGCAATTGTTTAGAAGGGAGAGTAAGAAAAACTTTTGTTTGGGAAGGAGTAGTTTATTACTGATATTGCTTAGAATTTGCTGACTGATATGATAATTAAAAGCAAACTACACTGTAGTCAGTTTCACTATTGTTTTGATCTTCTCGACAGTCAATGCATACCCTTATTGCTTGCACCTGGATCACAAGTCTCCTAGCACCCCAACCCTTGGTATTCTGTTATATCCATAATTGAGTTGTTACTGAACAGCAAGTGGGGTCCTGCTGCCCACTGTAATCCTCTAGGCAAAATTCAGGAGACAAAGGTTTGGTGATAAAGGAAAGGAGTCCTAATTCAAACACCACACAATTTTTGTGTGACAGCTTTCCACACGTAGTAGTCACTTAAACCTATCAATTAAGGCTAATCTCTTTAACTCTTTAGTTGTAGCTTTAATCACTTAAATCTATCAATTAAGGCTAAACTATTTCACACCCGAATTCTATCATTACCTCTGTTAGTTTCTTTAAAGATTTTATTTCTTTTTAAGAGAGGGGACAGGAGAGAGAAAGAGAGGGAAACATCAATGTGTGGTTGCCTCTCCAGCACCCCCTACTGGGGACCTGGCCCGACACCCAGAGCTGTGCCCTGATTGGGAATCAAACTGGCGAACTTTTGGTTTGCAGGCTAGCACTCAATCCATTGAGCCACACCAGCCAGGGCCACCTGTTAGTTTTTAATTATCTTATTTCTACAGGGTTAGTTTACAGACTAAAACAACGTAAGATACAAAAAATACACAATTTTGGAAGAATGGCAGGCCTCTGCCTCAGAGCTCATCTCTAGGACACCCAAAGAATAACCCTGCCACCCTCTACCAGGCCAGCCTGACCCTAGGTTGTTCCCAGAGATTCTTCTCCTATCCAAAGTCCATCCAAATTACCGTCCTTTGGGAAATGGAGCCAGCTGCAGCATGATCATCCAGGCATCCTTGAGGAAGACAGCCTAAGAGCCAGCGTCTGCCCTTCTTTTATTTTAAATCTTCTGGCCCGTAAGTCCATATGCTCTGGAGCTTTCAGCTTCTCAGCCAGTCCTGTCCTAGGGTGTTTACCTCAGGCAACCTTCTACTACAGCCCCTCTCTACTCCCTCTGAGTGATATGATTGGATCTCAGAATATGTCCCAAATTGAATTTATTTTAAACTAGAGATCGGCTGTTATATTTTCTAGCTGTCATAATGTTGCATTATAACTATTTGTCCCTGTCCCCACAATTAGGCCGAAGGCTTACAAAAGACTACTTCGTGTTTACATTTAAAAAATGTTGAATGAGTAGTACTTCGACATATCAGGCTGAGGCCACTTTCCTCTCTCAATCAGAAAGAAAATGACGGATTTACAGCACAGAGTTAGCACTTGTGTAGGTTAGTCACTATTTCGTCCCAGGGCCACTACAGTGGATATATCCAGGCTCTTCCCTCCGTGGTAAGTGTTCTCAAACTCAGTTGAGGAAAGAAAGGTGGGGCACAGATAAGGTGGTTCATTACGGTACCACTTATCTGGTATGGTGCCACAAGGTAAGGTCACCAACGGAGAACAGGAGAAGAAAAGCCTGGGTCAGAGAATCCAGAGCAGGAGTGAGGTTTTCCAAGTTTAGCAAAAGGGATTATTGGAGGAAGGGGAGACTGTGTAGTAGTAGCGGTCGGCCCTAGCCTTTTTAAAGTACACATTTTGGAGAGGGCTGAAGAGAAGTATCAAAGCCGCTTTGTAAAGCCCCTGGAATTCCTAGATTACAGTTTTTACTAGTCGTGAACGAAACCGGAAGGAGGTGAAAGGAGTCCAACGCGTCCGGGCACACCGCACCAGCCAGACGCGCGGGGGAGGGGGGGGGGCGCGCGCACACGCCACCGGAAGCGGAAGGAAGGCGGAGCTCTGCCCCCAGTGCCGGGCGTCACTGGCATTCCCGCCCCTTCGCACGCAGCGCAGGCGGGGCTGAGGCGGAAGGGCACAGAAGGAGGTGACGACGTAAGTGAGCGCCGGCTTCAGCAGGATCTCCGAAGAAAGCTCCGCGGCCGTGCGGCTCTGAGCGGGCCGAACACCTCTCTGACGGGGCTTTTCCTTGGAGCTGGCGAAGGCGGTTCCTCAGGCCAAGCTGCCGCAGTATCTGGGCCCACGTCGGGGCCGGTGAGGGCAGCGAGGGACGGAGGTAAGCGCGAGCCCGGCTGTCAGGTCGCCGAATGTCTTATAGATCCGGCTGCCTGGCCATTCCCGCTCCAGCGGGCGCCAGCTCAGCACCCTGACCTGGAGGCCGCCCGCGCTGCCCTCCTCCCACGTCCGCGCTGGAGGCGGCGGGTTTCTCCCGGGGCCGCTCCTGTACCTTTCTGGGGGTGGGGAGGGAGCTCATCCCTGGGGATGGCTGCCCTCCCCTCTTTCTTTCCAGTTCGAGTTGTCGGACGCAGCAGCAGAGCAAACTAGCGCCCCCACGGCCTCTCCTCCTGAAGCCGGGGAAGGCGCTGAGGGAATTGCTGTTAGAGGAACTCCAGCCCCTGCTGCCTTGGAAGTCAAGGCTTTTTATTTGTTCGGACAGTTCTGCTTCCCCCCTCCCTGTGGCCTCTTCCCCGGAGCTCCTGGGACCTGTTCTAGTGGACGGCGGTGGCCCAGTTGAACATTAGGGTGGTGGGAAACCCGATTTTGTGTTTGGCAGGAAGTGTCAGCCCCAGTGCCACTGTGTGCTCGCGCCGCTGGGAGAGGACAGCTGTGGACGAGGGTGTGGGGAGGGTTTGGACTGAGTCTGGAGAGCTGAGCTGAAATCCTAGCCTGCCATGTGGTAGTGGTTTTAATTTCGTGCTAGACACTCGACGTGTAAAGTGGAGTTTTTTTATACCTATATAAATTAGCGAGGAGAATTTAACGAAATGAAGAACGTTAAATTAATCCTAAGATGTTTTGAGAATCTAGATAAACTCGGCTTAAGAATGTCCGGGACACTAAGTGGTAGGTTCCTAATTACGTCTTTTGCCCGGAATAACTAAGCTCAGTGTGGAGAGCGGTGCCGGAGAAGGTGCTAAGATCGTGTGTGACCGCACAAATTTCTGTTTCGGGTAGGCCAGCACTACGAAGAAATCAGAGTCTCCTAGCCACCCAGATGGCTCGTGCTTGTTGATAAGACATTGTTAGTATGAGGAATGACCCAAATTACTTCTTTTCCTCACTAAAAGTAACTTTTTAGGAGAAAAGCTGGGAAGGGTTTCATATACACCTTGGCCCACTTTAGAAGGGATTCTTTGCACATATATCTGAGGACTCCCTCGCTCCGCCTCCGAAACATTTCGTGTTAGTTGAAACTGTGCAGAGGCCTTGGCCAGGCGCTCAGTTCGTCGCAGCATTGTCTGTATAAGAAGAGGCTGCAGTTACAATCCCCAGTGGGGGCATGTAGAGGGGGCACCAAATTGATGTTTCTCTCTCTCTCTCTCTCTCTCTCTCCCCCCCCCCACTTCTTTCTTTCTCCCCTTTCCTCCCTCTTTTCCTTTCTCTCTATAATCAATGAACATATCCTTGGGTGAGGATTAAAAAAAAATATTTGCAAAGGATAAATACAGGAACTTGAATCCTTTGAGTGGCTGGCATTACAGTTCTAAGTGAGCCTGATGGAATGCTTTTCTCTGTATTAGAGAGAGAAGAACATTCACCACTGTGAAATTTAATAGAACCTAAGTTAGAGAAGTGTTTGGGGAGGAGGGATGGGAGACCCAACCCAGTCAGTGATTTGACTGAGTGGCCCCTGTTATATTTGCTCAGACACGTTCAGGATGCTTTCTTTACCATGGTGGAGTGTGATATTGGCTGCTGTGCAGTATGTTAACCAAGTGCTATATTCAGTTCTTTTGACACAGAATTGTCAGTTTGAAATTTTTAAGTCATGGGTAAGAAAGGGACCTTGAGGGTCATCGATGCAGTGGTTCCGAAATCTGGCTCAGCATCAGAAGCAGTTGGAGAATTAAAGCCAAACTTCAGATGCCTGGATGCTACCTCAGAGGATCTGAAGAGGGACCTGGCTATTTTAAAAAGCTTCTCAGGTGACTCATGATATGCAAACACAGATGTAGATCAGGGTTCATATTTTATTTATAAACATACTCAAAGATGAGTGTCAGGCCCAAGTAATTTGTTGCCTTCTTAATTTTTTAAAATATATTTTATTGGTTATGTTATTATAGTTGTCCCATTTTCCCCCTTTATTCCCCTCTGCCTTCACACATCCCCCTACCCATATCCTCCCCTGTTAGTTCGTGTCCATGGGTCGTACATATAAGTTCTTCGTCTTCTCAATTTCCCGTACTATTCTTAACTTCTCCCTGTCTATTTTCTACCTACCATTTATGCTTCTTATTCCCTGTACCTTTACCCCCATTCCCATTCTCCCCTTCCCTGCTGATAACCCTCCATGTCATCTCTATTTCTGTAATTCTGTTCCTGTTCTAGTTGTTTGCTTAGGTTTTTTTTTTAGGTTCAGTTATGGATAGTTGTGAGTTTGTTGTCATTTTACTGTTAATAGTTTTTATCTTTTTCTTAGATCTAAGTCCCTTTAACATTTCATATAATAAGGGCTTGGTGATGATGAACTCCTTTAACTTGACCTCATCTGGGAAGCACTTTATCTGCTCTTCCATTCTAAATGATAGCTTTGCTGGATAGAGTAATCTTGGATGTAGGTCCTTGCCTTTCATGACTTGGAATACTTCTTTCCAGTTCCTTCTTGCCTGTAAGGTTTCTTTTGAGAAATCAGCTGATATTCACTCCTATGGGAACCTTCTCCTTTGTAGGTAAACTTTTCCTTTTCTCTTGCTGCTTTTAAGATTTTCTCCTTATATTTCATTTTGAGTAATGTAATTATGATGTGCATTGATGTGTGCTTTCTTGAGTCCAACTTCTTTGGGACTCTCTGAGCTTCCTGGACTTCCTGGAATTCTGTTTCCTTTGCCAGGTTGGGGAAGTTCTCCTTCATTATTTTTTCAAATAAGTTTTCAATTTCTTGCTCTTCCTCTTCTCCTTCTGGCACCCCTATGATTCTGATGTTGGAACGTTTGAAGTTTCCCAGAGGTTCCTAAAGCCTCTCCTCATTTTTTTGAATTCTTGTTTCTTCATTTTGTTTTGGTTGAATGTTTATTTCTTCCTTCTGATCCAAACCATTGATTTGAGTCCTATATTCCTTCCCTTCACTGTTGGTTCCCTTTATTTCACTTTTCATAGCCTTCACTTTTTCCTCTATTTTGCAACCATACTCAACAAAATCTGTGAGCATCCTGATTACCAGTGTTTTGAACTGTGCATCTGCTAGGTTGGCTATCTCTTCATCACTTAGTTGTATTTTTTCTGGAGCTTTGATCTGTTATTTCCTTTGGGCCATTTTTTTAGAGCCTTGGAGCACCTGTTATACATAGTAAGGGCCAGAACCTTAGGTATTCCCCACGGTGGGGCAACCCAGATGGTTGTGTTGTGGCTCTGTATGTTGGGGAGGGTTTGGAGAGGGAACAGTGCAGCCTGCTCAGCTCTCTGCCAGCTCTCAGTCACTTCCCCTAATACCCACAAACAAATTGGACCCTTGTGGTGCTGATTCCTGGGTGGGCTTGTGTATGTGTACATTCTAGGACCCTGTTGGTCTCTCCAATGGACTCCCCTGTGAGGTTGGGAGTTTCTCCTGCTGCCTCAACCCTCACAGGTTTTTTCAGCCAGAGGTTTTGAGCTTCATTTTCCCACACTGGAACCCTGGGTTGTGAGATATGTCTTGCTCCCCAGTTGTTTCTCTTGGTTTACCCACTCCACCCGCTGCAGTCTTGCCAGGAGTCCTCTCTACCCCGAACTGCCCATCTCCTCCCCTCCTGCCAGTCTGGATGAATGTTTCTTCTTTAACTCCTTGGTTGTCAGAATTCCATACAGTTCGATTTTCTGTCAGTTCTGGTTATTCTTTGTTCCTAAATTTGTTGTTGACTTTCTTTTGGTTGTGTAAGGAGGTACAGTGTGTCCACCTATGTCTCCCTCTTGGCTGGAAGTCCTTCATTTTCGTCTCTTTCCTTTCCTTAACAATTGACCTTACTTCAATCAATAGTACTACTTCAGGTTTGTGGTGCCTTGAGCCCAGAAGTAAAAACAAGTTATTTAAGCCCAGAGCAGTATGGCTCAGTTGGTTGTGTGTCCTCTTGCAAGCCATAGGTTTCCGGTTCGATTCCTACTCAGGACACATGCCTGGTTTGTAGGTTTGGTCCCTAGTTGGGGCATATGCAGGAGGCAGCTGATCAGTGTTTCTCATATCATTGTTTCTCTTACTCTCTTTCTCTTTCCCTTCTCCTCTCTAAAATCAGTAAAAGAAAGAAAAACAAGTTAAGTTAGTATTTTTTTTTTAAAGATTTTATTTACTTCTTAGAATGAAAGGGAGGGAGAAAGAGAGAGAGGGAGAGAAAGAGAAAGATCAGTGTGTGAGAGATACATCAGTTGGTTGCTTCTTGCACACCTCCACCTGGGGAACCTGGCCCGCAATCCAGGCATGTGCTCAGACTAGGAATTGAACCGGCGACCTTTTGGCCACAGGCTGGCATCAATTCACTGAGCCACACCAGCGAGGGCAGAATGTGTACTTGTTTTTATATCTTTCTATGCATTTAGACTCCCTAATACTCTTTAATGAAGTAAAATTTATATTAAAATTTCTTACTAAATGTTGCTTAGGTTTGTTTGTTGGTAGAATAATGTAGAGATTAAATATTACTTTATAAATCACTTTTTTAGTAGGCTTTTGTTGCAAGCCTTTATAAATCATGAAAAAATACAAATTAAGAATATTTTCCTTTTGTATTGGCTTATTGTAAGCCCAGTGCACTATACACAGGCTTTTCCCCTCCTCCATTCTGGTCTGCATGGCCACTTAACTTTGTATCACTAGCCAGTTTGAGAGCTGAGCTCTATGTTGCTTTATAAACATCTGATTTAACTAAAGGTTTTCAGTGTTTGCTTGAAGCTTGTCTTTAAATTTTTAGTTGATTTTTTCTTTTTGGTTAAGTTGTACTGTGCCACTGATTTAAAGAATGTGGTAGATGGCTAGAAAGCATTAGCTGATGAGATGGTAATAGTGCCTTTTGTATTTTTCTTACTCATAGTGAAAACGTCATGACTTTTTTTCGGGGAGTGGGGGAGGGTGTTAATGTTTTAAGGATTATTAAGGTAATAGGCCATCCGGCACACACCTAGACACACACATAGAGTTGAATGTCTCTTTAAGAGAAATGTATTCAACCCTCAGGTTTTTCTTTGATAACTTTCTCATTGCTTCAGTAAATTTATGTATGTAATTCTACGTTAGTAGTAAAGTCAGAAATGGATTCTACATCACAAATCCTCTAAAGGAAGATGCTGAATTATTTTCTTTCTAAAAAATGACCCAGTTTATAGCATATTAACTTCCTATAACCAGATGACAAAGGCCATTCTAAATTTACTGATTAAAAAAGCCACGTTGCCCTGACTAGTGTGGCTCTGTTCGTTGAGTGTTATCCCCCAAAGCAAAAGGTCAGAGGTTTGATTTCTGGTCCCGGCACATGCCTGGGTTGCGGTTTATCCCCACTCACATCTTGTGTGAGAGGCAACTGATTGATGTTTCTCTCCCTCTCTTTCCCTCTCTCCAAAAATAAATATATAAAATCTTAAAAAAGCCATGTTAACAGATAGGTAGTCTGAATTCAGACTCAGATGAAAAACAAGTTGCCGAGTTTCTAAAATTTTTATTTTTGTGAGTTTGAGGTATTTTAATTCTGAAGTTTTAAAAATTGTTGAATTTCAGATTCTGATAGAGTGAACTTTTTAAGTAGAGGCATTTAAGAAGAAAAGGTAAATAATGAACCTAGGGTCACAATTTTATTTTTATTTTTTAAAGCTTTTATTTATTTATTTTTAGAGACGGGAAGGGAAGGAGAGAGGGAGAGAAACATCATTGTGTGGTTGCCTCTCATACGCCCCCTGTTGGCAACCTGGCCACAACCCACGCATGTGCCCTAACTGGGAATCGAACTGGCAACCCATTGGTTTGCAGGCACGTGGTCAATCCACTGAGCTACACCAGCCAGGGCCCTAGGGTCACAATTTTCATCTAAATTGATATCATAGAGTTAACATAGAAACAAAGGCAGGGGCTATCTTGTAAGAATTGAAGACCCAATGAAAAGTGGAATTTAGAAGAAATCCACTTTTCACTGGTCCTTGAGGAAGTTTTCTGTTTGTAAGGACTTCAGACCAAAATTGGATACTTAATCCACTTTACATCTGATGGTGAATGTGAAAAAAGTATCTTTAGTAGGTACCATAAATGTATAAGTCTCTAACTCTCTCTTTTTGGATGTTTTAAAAATTTATTGATTTTAGAGAAAGAAAGAAACACCGATTTGTTGTTTCTTATATGCATTCATTAGCTGATTCTTGTGTGTACCCTGACTGGGAATTGAACCCACAACTTTGGGATATCAGGACAATGCTTAAGCGACTGAGCTACCCAGTCAGGGTCTCCAAAGTTACTTTGGCTAATTCTTTTCTGGTCTACTCCTTTTAGTGTGGTTATGGTATTTATTTGTAGTACATTTAGTTTCATTTGTTATTTCCTGTAATTCCTTTTCGATTCTTCCTGCATTCTGGTTCACTTTAATTATTTATTTTTACAACATCTGAGGCATTAACATGGTTCTAAAAGTCAGAATTCTACAAAAAGGCATACTCAGAGAAGTACCACTCCCCTCTCATTCCTTCCACCATTGTCCTAGTCCTCATTTTTTTCACCTCATGCCATATAATAACTGTTCTCATTAGTTTCTGGTTTATCCTTCCCATGATTTGATTTTCATTTCAGTTTGTCTTTGGAGGGGGCACAAAAGAGCAGATCCATGTGTATTTTCTTATTTTTTTCTTTTATGAAAGGTGGTTGTGTAGTAAAGAATTCAACCTTGTCCAAAAAGAAAACCTTTTTTCCTTGCTTTCTGCTGTGCCTGATTAGAGAATATTTGCTTAAGGGCCTTGGATCACTGATAGTCTAACAATATGATTTAGGATGGGGTTGACCATATCAGAAAGGCCAGTGTGATTTAGAGTTTAGTATCTGTGGATTTCCAGTGGGCTGAAGACTGAGCTCAGTCATATGGGCAATCACTTATGCCTGTAAAACCCCAGTAAAATCTCTGGATATCAGGGCTCTGGTGAGTTTGCCTGGCTGGCAATACTCTGCATATTATCACACACTGATGCTGGGAGTGTAAACCTGTCCTGGCTCCAAGGGGAGAAAAAAAACAGAAGCTCTGCATTATTACTTCTGTACTCTGTCTTATAGCTTTTTCACTTGGCTGATTTTAGTCCATATTCTTCAACTGTTATAAACCACAACTATGAATATTAGTTTTCAGTGTGTTCTTTTTCACTTCTTTCAATTTTTATTTTACAATTACAGTTGATATACAATATTATATTAGTTTTATAATATGTATATTAGTTTTACAACATAATATTAGTATATACTATATATATAGTTTTAGGTGTACAGCATAGTGATTAGACGTACAACTCACGAAGTGATCACCCTGATAAATCTAGTACCCATCTGACACCATATATAGTTATTGTAATATTTTTGACTATATTCCCTATGCTGTACTAAACCCTGTGGCAGTTTTGTAACTACCAATTTGTACTCTTTTAAAAAGATTTTTAAAATATATTTTTAGAGGGGAAGGGAAGGAGAAAGAAGGAGAGAAGCATCAATGTGTGGTTGTCTCTTGCATGCCCCCAACTGGGGACCTGGCCTCCAACCCAGGCATGTACCCTGACTGGGAATCAAACCGGTGATCTTTTGGTTTGCAGCAGGAGCTCAATCCACTGAGCTACACTCGGCAGGGCCAATTTGTACATCTTAATTCTGTTCCCTTTTTCACTTATTTTCCTAGCATCCCTCCCATCTGGCAACCATCATAATGTTCTTTGTATGTGTGAGTTTGTTTCTGTTTTGTTTTTTCATTTTGCTTTTTAGATTCCACATAGAAGTGAAATCATACTGTATTTGTTTTTCTCTGACTTGTAATACCCTCTAGATCTATCCATATTGTCACAAGTGGCAAGATTTCATTCTTTTTTATGGCTGAGTAATATTTCATTGTATATATGCACCACCAGATCTTTTTCTGTTCACCTATTGATGGACACTTAGGTTGCTTCCTTATCTTGGCTATTGTAAGTAATGCTGCAATGAACATATGGATGCATATATCTTTTTGAATTAGCATTTTGGCTTTCTTTGGGTACATATCAGAAGTAGAATCGCTGGGACCTTCTTTGTCTCCTGTTATAACCTTTGTTTTAAAGTTCATTTTTTCTGGTGTAAGTATTGCTTTATACTTTTAGTTTTCATTTCCATTTTACATGGAGCTCAGAGTGAGTGAGTCCTTCAGTGAGTAAGTCTGTGTGCAGGCTCTTTAAGGGGAATGCCTGGGTTCAGAAGCCCTCTGTCTCACTCAGCCACAATCTCCACTGGTTTTCACTGCCTGAAGTTATGGGGACTTCTCTTTCTGGCCTTGGAACTCAGGGGAGCCTGATGTGGGTCTGGGACCCCTTGCTCCTCAGGGCAGACCTCTGCAATGATGATATCCCTCCTGATTTATTTATTTATTGATTGATTTTAGAGAGAGGAGAGAGGAAAGTGAAAAAAATATCAATTTGTTCCACATATTCACACACTCATTGGTTAACTTCCATAGGTGCCCTGAACAGGGATTGAACCCACAACCGCAGCACATCAGGGTGACACTCCAACCAACCAAGATGCTGGGCCAGGGCACTCCTGATTTTTTTTTAAATCTGGTTTTTAATCCCTTGGGATTTTTAAAAAAGACTTTATTATTTTATTAGAGGGGTTGGGAAGGGAGGAAGAGAGGGAGGCAAACATTGATGTGCAAGTTTATTGCACACCCACAACCAGATACCTGGCCCACAATCCAGGCATGTGCCCTGCCTGGGAATTGTACTTGTGATCCTTTAGTTCACAGGCTGGCGCTCAACCTACTGAGTCACACCAGCCAGGGCATCCCTCCTGATTTTTAACTGTTCCATGTGCCTGTGGGACCTGCCTGTTCTGGGTCTCTGCCCCTCCTACAAGTCCCCATGTGGCTGCTTCTGCATATCTTAGTTAGTAGGACTGCTGTTCAGTTAGACTTCAGGAAGTTCTCAGTAATGATTGTTCTGTCATTGTAATTTTGATGTGGTCATGGGAGTAGTTGAGTGTGGCATTTACCTACTGCCTTTTTTAAAATTTTATTTTTAAAAAATTACAGTGTGTGTTCAGTATTATTTTGTAGTTCAGGTGTACAGCATAGTGGCTGGACAGTCACATACTTTACAAAGTGGTTCCCCCCAATATTTCACATATCTGTCTACCTGGTACCAGACATAGTTATTACTGGGTTGGTCAAAAAGCTCATCTGTTTTTTTCGATAAGATGGCTCTGGGAGTGCTTAGTTGTCTTTAATTTTATTCAAAACAGTTTTGTTAGATTGTATTGTGATAACTAGATAGATAGTATTGTCATATCAGTGTGTATTTAAAAAGAACTTATCAAAACTGGTGAAATTTTGAAGATGGAAGAAACTAGACAACATCTTCAGCATATTACGCTTTATTATTTCAAAAAAGGAAAAACACGACTGAAATGCATAAAAAGACTTGTGCAGTGTATAGAGAAGGTGCTGTGACTGATAGAACATGTCAAAGGTGGTTTGCAAAGTTTCGTGCTGGAGGTTTCAGGCTGTACGATGCTCCATGGTGGGGTAGACCAGTTGAAGTTGATAGTGATCCAATTGAGATGTTAATTGAGAACAATCAGTTTTATACCACAGGAGATAGCTGACATGCTATAAATGTCCAAGTCAATAAAGTTATTGCTGAAAGTGAATAATATGTCTTTTATTTTATGGAAAAAACTAAATGGACTTTGGCCAATTCAGTATTTTGGAAATTAACATCTTATCAGACGTATCATTGGCAGATATGTTCTCCTGTACAGTGGATTCCCTTCTCATTTTGTTGGTGATGTGATTGCTTTTGCTGTGCAGAAGCTTTTTTGTTGGATGTAGTCTCATTTGTTTATTTTTTTTATATCATCAAAATATTGCTATAATAAATGTCTGAGATTTTCTACCTATGTTTTCTTCTGGGATTTTTATGGTTTTGTGACTTACATTTAAGTGTTTTATCCATTTTGAGTTTATTCTTGTATATGGTGTAAGTTGGTTGTCTAGTTTCATTTTTTTGCTCATGTCTGTCCAGTTTTCCCAATACCATTTATTGAAAAGACTATCTTTACTGCATTGTATGCTCTTGCCTCCTTTGTCAAATATTAATTGGCCACAAAGGCATGGTTTCTCTGGTTCTGTTGATCTATATACCTATTCTTTTATGCCAGTACCAGGTTGTTTTGATTACAATAGTCTTGTAGTATAGTTTGTTATCAAATAGTATGATGCCTCCAATTTTGTTCTTTCTCTAGATTGCTGAGGCTACTTGGAGTCTTTTTTGGTTCTATGTAAATATTGGAACACTTGTGCTAGATCTGTGAAATTTGCCATGGTGTTTTAGTGGGAATTGTGTTGAGTCTGTAGATTGCTTTGGGTAGTTTGGACATTTTAATGATGTTAATTCTAATCCATGAATGTGGTATGTGCTTCCACTTATTTGTGTCTTCCTCAATTTCTTTCTTCAGTGTCCTGTAGTTTCCTGAGTACAGATCTTTTCCAGGTACCTTATTTTTTTTGTTGCAATACTAAATGAGATTGTTTTCTTAGTTTCTCGTTCTGATAGTTTATTGTGGGTGTATAAAAATGCCACTGATTTCTGAATATTAATTTTGTATTCTGCTACTATGCTGAATTCATATATTAGACCTAATTTTTTGTGTGTATTTTTTAGGATTTTCTATTTACAGTATTATGTCATTGAATAATCACAGTTTTACTTCCTCCTTTCCAATCAGATGCCTTTTATTTCTTGTCTGATTCCTGTGGCTAGGGCTTTCAGTACCATGTTGAATAAGAGTGGTAAAAGCAGACATCCCTGTCTTGTTCTTTCTTGTAGTTTTTGCCCATTGAGTATGATGCTGGCTGTGGATTTTTCATATATGGCCTTTATTATGTTGAGGTATGACCTCTCTACTCCCACTTTGCTGAGAGTTTTTATCATAAGTGGGTGCTGGATTTTATCAAATGTTTTTTCTGCATCTATTGATATGATCATGTGATTTTTATCTTTTTGATTATGTGATGTATTGCATTTGTTGATTTGCAAATATTGTACCAAGCTTGCATCCCCACAACAAATACCGCTCGATCATGGTGTATGATCATTTTAATGAATTGCTGGATCCCATTTGCTAATATTTTGTTGAGGACTTTAGCATCTATATTCATCAGGGATATTGATCTGTAATTTTCTTTGTAGTGTTTTATAATTAAAATCTGGTTTTGAAACTAGGATAATGCTGGCCTTATAAAATGAACTTGGAAGTCTTCTCTCCTCTTGAATTTTTTCAAATACTTTGCGAAGGATAGATATTCTTTGAATTATTGGTAAAATTTGCCTGTGAAGCCATCTGATTTAGGACTTCTGTTTGCTGGGAGTTTTTTTTTAAATTACTGCTTCAATTTCATTTGTAATTGGTCTATTCAGGTTTACTAATTCTTCCCGATTTAGTTTTGGAAGGTTGTATGTTTCTAGGAATTCATCCATTTTGTCCAGGTTGTCCAATTGGTTTGCACATTTTCATACACTCCTCTTTTTTTGTGTGATGCATTCTCTTTCATTTTTTATTGATTTTTAATTTATTTTGGTCCTCTCTCTTTTTGTCTTGATTAGACTGGTTAAAGGTTTGTCTGTCCTTTCAAAGAACCAGCTCTTGATTTCATCGATCTTTTGTATTGTGTTTGTGTGGTGTGGTTTTTTATTTTTTTGTCTCTATGTTGTTTATTTCCTTCCTTTTTACTTTGGGCTTTGTTTGTTTGTTCTTTTTCTAGTTCTTTTAGATGTAGGGTTAGATTGTCTGAGATTTTTTTTCTTGCTTCTTGAGGTAGGCCTGTAATGCTATGAACTTTCCTCTTGGGACTGCTTTCTCTGTGTCCTGTAGATTTTGGGTTGTTGTGTGTTCATTTTAATTGTTTCTAGGTAATTTTTAATTTCTTCATTTATCTCATTGTTAACCCATTCATTGTTCAATAGCGTGCTATTTAGCCTCCATATGTTTGAACATTTTCCAGTTTTTAAAAGCATTGTAATTGGTTTCTAGTTTCATGCCATTGTAATGTGAGAAGATGGTTGATTTGATTTCAGTCTTCCTGAATTTGTTAAGACTTATTCTGTGTCCTGACGTGTGGTTATCTTTGGGAATGTTCCAGGCGCCCTTGAGAAAAATGTATATTCTGCTATTTTGGGATGAAATGTTCTGTAAATATCTATTGAATCCATCTAATCTAGTGTGTGATTTAAGGTTGCTGTTGCCTTGTTGATTTTTTGTCTGGAGTATCTATCCATTGTTGACAGTGGAGTATTAAAATTTCCTAGTATGACTGTATTGCTGTTGATGTCTCTCAAAGTCACTGAGGTTTTTTATATGTATATAGGTGCTCCTATATTGGGTTGCATATATGTTTATAGCGGTTATATCCTCTTGTTGGATCTATCCCGTTAGTATTATGTAGTGACCTTCTTTGTCTCTTGTATGGCCTTTGTTTTTAAGTCCATTTTGTCAGATATAAATATTGTTACCTCAGCTTTCTTTTTTCTATTTGCATGGAATATTTTTTTCATCCCTTTACTTTCAGTCTGTGTATCTTGTTCTGAGGTGGGTGTCTTATTGACAGCATATATATGGGTCATGTTTTCTCCATTCAGCTACCTTGTGTCTTTTGATTAGAACATTTAATCCATTTACCTTTAAGGTTATTGGTAAGTATTGCCTTTTTAAAAATATCTATGTTCCTCTCTATCTTTTCTTCTTAAAGCAGTCCCTTTAACATTTTTTGTAATATTGGTTTGGTGGTGGTGAACTCTTTAGTTTTTTTTTGTTTTGTCTTTTTGTTTTTGTCTGGGAAGCTCTTTATTTCATCTTCAATTTTGAGTGGTAGCTTTGCTGGACAAAGTAGTGTTGGTTGCAGGTTCTTGCGTTTCATCACTGTGGATACTTAATGCCATTCTCGCCTAGCCTAATGTGTTTCTGTTGAGAAAGCAGTGAACAGCCTTATGGGAGCTCCCTTGTAGGTAACCGACTGTCTTTCTTGCTGCCTTTAAGGTTCTCTCTTTGTCTTTAACCTTTGCTGTTTTAATTATGATGTGTCTTTGTGTAGGTCTCTTGGATTGGGACTCTCTGTGCTTCCTGACCTTGTGTCACATTTTCCTTTACCAGGTTATGGTGGTTTTCTGCCATTATTTCGTCAACAGGTTCTCTGTTCCTTGCTTACCCTTCTCTGTTCCTGGTACACTGATCATGTGGATATTGTTGCACTTCATGTTATCCTAGAGGTCCCTTACACTTTTTCTCATTTTTTGAAATTCTCTTTTCCTTTAGGTACTCTGTTTGGGTACTTAATGTTATCTTGTCCTCTAAATCACTGATTCCATCCTCTGCTTCGTCTAACCTTCTGTTGATTCCTTCTAGTGTATTCTTCATTTCTGACTGGTTCTTTTTTATGGTTTCTATGTCCTTTTTAATGCTTATTATCTCTTTGTTTGAGGTCGTACTGAGATCACTCACTCTTCTCCTAAGGCCCTTGAACATCTTTACAACCATTGTTTTAAACTCTGCATCTGGTATTTTGGTTGCTTCCATTTCATCTAATTCTTTTTCTGGGGATTTCTCTTGTTCCTTTATTTGGGACATATTTCTTTGTCTCCCCATTTTTTTTCTGTGTATTAGGTAGATCTGCTATGACTTCCAAACTTGTTATGATGGTTTTATGGTGAAGGTGTCTTTCTGGGTTCTGTGGCACAATCTTCCACATTACCTGAGCTCTGTTTCTTGTGGGTTATGTGCACCCCTGTTGTAGTTGAGTCTTGAATGCTGTTGGCCCTTTCATGGGTGGAGTTAACCCCTCAGGCTAGTTGACTATAAGGGTAAACCTCGACCACTGTGTATGAGGCTTTGCAGGAGCTGCCCTCTGAGGTGCAGTTGTTCCCAGCAATGTCTGATACCTGCTGGAATTCCCCTTTGGGTACACTGCTTGAGTGGCTAGTTGGGTCAAGCTCTGGTGTAGTCTGAAGCCCTCCACGTGTTGTGCTGGTTCTAGATCCACTTGGGTTAGGTTTAATTACAAGTTGCTGTCAGACATGGTATATAAATGGCCTTGGGCT
Organism: Macrotus californicus; assembly: GCA_007922815.1. Taxonomy (NCBI): domain Eukaryota; kingdom Metazoa; phylum Chordata; class Mammalia; order Chiroptera; family Phyllostomidae; genus Macrotus; species Macrotus californicus. The sequence continues at coordinate 7,802 of VMDR010007484.1, read as the reverse complement.
ACCTGTCTGGAACTACCACATTGTTTATTGTTTATACCTGCATCTATTGGAGGGGCCAATCTGTGTAGAAGAGTCACCTTCCTCCAGCTTAGAGCTGGAGGCAGAGCTATAAAAGGACTGAGGCTCCCTTAGGCACGCCTCCACCGGAGGTTGCCTGGTCTTCTTCCAGAGCTCCCCAAGAAAGACTGTACGATGAGCCCAGTTGGGCAGCAATCCAGTCTTCCACATGTTGGGAACTTGTTAGGGTAGAGGAACCAGGGTCGGGAGGACAGGGCTAGTGTGTCTCTTACTTGGTGATCACTCAGTCAGGTATTCAGTGTGGAGAAAGTGGCTCTTGCTTCAAAGCCAAATTACTCAATCTCTGTCTGAGTCTCCAACTCCATTTTCCCCTGGAGGGGTTCACTGCAGGTTCAGGTTGGTTGCAGATACCTGTCCCTTCTACAGGAGCAATCTCAGTTGCCCTGGGCTCAGGGATAGATCAGAAGTGTCTCCTGTTGCAGATAATGCTGGCCCAGACAGCATGAGGGGCCTAAGCAGTTAATGCTAGTCCCAGACAAAGGTCTCCAAGGGTCTCATACTTTGAATGCCCCAGCTCTGAGCCACTCTCCCTTACCCACCATAGATCTGCAGCCAGTGTGTCAGGGTGTTGGGGCTTGGCAGGGCTAATCGAAACAGTGTCCTGTTAGGGGTTGTGCCCGCAAGCCTGTAGGATGGGGGATGAGTGAAAGCTACCCTTTCCTTTCCCGGGGTAGCTTGGGTTAAACTGGCAGGGGAAACTGGATTTGCCTCCCCACAATGTAGCTACACAACTCTGTACTCTTCCAGCTGGTTCCCAGACCAAAGCTTTCCTGGGAGACACTGTCTGAAAATCTCAGCCCTTCGTGGCTCTCTGGTCCCCCTGTGCCACTGTAGCTTAATTCCTCAGGACTGGGTGGGAAGTCCCTGTGTGGCTTCACTCGAAGGGGGGGCCAAGTGATTTGACAGGTGGTAGAGACTAGCCCTCCTTCCAAAGCCACACAGTTCAGTTACCATCTGGGTCTCCCGACAGAAGCCTCCCCAGAACAAAGAAGCCCCTTAAAGTCACTGCTGGGTGTAGCCTGCAAACCCTTCCACCAGAGCTGAGGACAGCAGTGTGGCCTTGCCAGCACTTGGAATCTGGATCGTGCATTCCCCAGGCTAGTGCTGTAACGGTAATAGTGTTCTTCCCTGTGAGGGTGTGGCCTGGGCCTCCCAGGCAGACCACATCCCCACTGATCTTCACCACCAGATAACTCTTCAGGCTCCCTTCCCATCTCTTTGCTCTGATCTGGGGATTCCTGCATGGGGTTGAGACCCTGTGCTCCACAGTATCCCTGTGGCATCTTGGCCTCTACCGCACCTTAGTACAGAGCTATCCCTTTCCATGTGTCCACTCCTCTTACCAGTTTCTATGAGGCTTCTATAAGACCTCAGTTATTACAGTTCAGCTAGTGTTCTGTTGGTTATTCAGGTCAGTTGCTCTGTAATTTAGCTGTAAATCAGATTTGGGGCCAAGAGCAGGTAAGAGTTGCTTCCACCTACTCTGCAGACATGTTGGAATTCTCAAACGTGTCTTCTTTAAAAAAATATATTTATTTTTTAGAGTGGAAGGGAGAGAGAAAGAGAGGAAGAGAAACATTGATATGGGAGAGATACATCAATTGGTTGTCTCTCACATGCGCCCCAACTAGGTACCAAACCCACAACCTAGGCATGTGCCCTTATCAGGAATCAAACCAGGACCTTTAACTTTGTGGAATGATGCCCAACCAACTGAGCCACACACCATTTAGGGCTCGAACATCTTTTATGAATAAGGATTATTTAAAAATCTTTATTTGTGATTTGTCTTATGTCTTTTCTTCCATTTTCACATTAGGCTTTTTGTTCTTTATTCCTCAGTCTAAGAGTTCATTATATTAGGGATATTAGCTCTTTGCTTTCTATTGAGTTTTTCATTTTTGCTATTATTTTAAATTTTCAAGGCCCCTTTATTGTTTATGATTATTACTTAAAAAAATTTTTTACCCCTATAAAAATGACAAGTTTCTGTGCCTGTAAAAAACAATAAATAACATTCTATTCTTTTTTCCTAGTGGATTTTCTTTTACTTCTTTCAGGACTCTGTTAGGTTTTTTTCTTCCCTCTTTTCACTTTTTTATCGTGGTAAAAAATACATAACAAAACTTGCCATTTTAATCATTTTTAGGTGTACAGTGCAGTGGCATTAACTACATTCACATTATTGTGCAGCCATCACCACCATTTATCTTCAGAACCTTTTTCTTCTTCCTAAACTGAACTCTGTACCCACTGAACAGTAACTCACCTTCCTTCCCCTCCTTAGTTTTTTAGAGTTGACTTCATATAAGTTTTTGCTTTTATCTCTTTGGTCTACTTTTGATTCGCTAGAAGTCTGGTGATTCTTGGTTACTCTGTCATTTTAAAGAAAGACTGCTAAGAAGATGCTTGGAAATTCTGAGCATTTCATGGGACTTGTCAACTTTGGGATGAACTACGGGCCATGCTGGGCCATTTTGTAGGGGGAATATCTGTATAAATTGATTTTCTTGTGGACTAACCAGATTCTCTAGAGAAGAGTCTTCCAATCTTCTGCTTGAGTAGATAAGACAGATTACCCAGGGTCTGGGAGATGAGTGGGAAAGTGTGTGTGGAGGTCTTGTATTCAACATATAATTCTGTCTTCAAATTATGCCTGGGGTTCCCATCTTCATAGCTTCTGTTTTACCCTTACTGAAGGATAAACTGATCTTGGGTAGGGGTGGGGCAGTTACCTGCTGTGTGGAGTTGGGGAGGGTTTGGGGTGTCATTGCTTTTTTTTTTTAAAGATTTAAAAAAAATTTTTTTAGAGAGAGGGTAAGTGAGGGAGAAAAAGAGGGAGAGAAACATCCATGTGTGGTTGCCTCTTGCACGCCCTACTGGGGATGTACCCACAAACCAGGCATGTGCCCTGATGGGGAATCGACCCTGCCACCCTTTGGTTCACAGGCCTGCTCTCAATCCACTTAGCCGTACCAGCCAGGACTGCTGCTTTTTTTTTTTTTAACTTAATCTTTATTGTATTTTTCCCATTACCATTTAGTCCCCTTATATGCCTTTCCCCAACAATCACTGCTTCTTAAACTTTGGACTACACTGTGCAGGGATGTCCAACCTTTTGGTGTCTCTGGGCCACACTGGAAGAAGAGTTGTCTTGGACCACACAGTAAATACACAAACACTAACGAAAACTGATGAGCAAAAAAAAGATTTTAAGTAAATTTATGATTTTGTGTTGGGCTGCATTCATAGCCATCCTGGGCTACGCCGCAGCCTGCAGGCTGTGAGTTGGACACCCCTGCTGGAGTGATAGTTCAGGCCTGTTTAGCTGAGGCATCCTAAAATATCAATATCTGTTGATATTTCCTCTTTGAATGATCTCTTCTCCCCTGGGAAGAAGGATTATACTCTTTGGAGTATAAATCTTCTGGGAACCGGTAGTAAAAGACAAGACGTTAGGGAAGGAATTCACTCTGTGACTTAATTTAATATTCTCCTGTTGTACCCCTGCCCTTAGTCATGCATGGTGTGCTTAGCTGACCTGGGTCATCCTCCCCAAAAGTGAAACCTTGGTTACGTGCTAGGGTAGGGGAAGGGATCTTAGGGTCTGTTTTTTATTCAGACTTTGAGTCAGAGTTTCCTTTTTCTGCTCCCCTCATACTCTGGCCTTCACAGGTATTATTACTTCCAATTCTTAACGCCTTTCTGAGGTACTGTAGCTTGTTTTTTGGTTTCCCTACTGCTGGCTTAGTTTCTGCTCTTTCGGCTTACTAACTGTTAATTCTCACTCATCTACTTTTCTTCTTTCAGACTTTTTTCTTTGTTGTTAAGTGTTTTTGCCTTTTTAAAAACTCCATTTTGTCATCTTAATGGGATTTAGAGAGGGAACTGAGGTAAAAAAAAGAAATGTGTCAATCCCCACACGTTTTTTTTTTTTCCCAGAGAAAAACTAATGCACAGAATGGTAATATAACTTCTTAGTAAGTTATTAGCAAGCTGAAGTTAAAATATTGGTTCTCTGATTCATAGTCTGGTATTTCTTCTACTCTACCTGCGGTGGCTGGTGCCTTTCTAGCTAGAGAGGCTTCAGTAATATGAGATCTTATTAAATCATAGGGAATCATATTCGGTTTTGACTATCATTTTTATCTACCATTTCCCGTAGGTGTGTTCCTAAAGTTCACATACACACATGCACACTTTATTGGCTTTTTAAAATTATATTTACTTGAGAGCATAACTGGGGGAGAGCACCTGATAGAGTCCTGTCTCCACATTGTCACTAATTGGTTGACAAAGAGGAGGCTGACATCACTCTTGAGACACTGATATGGCATGCATTTATTATCTGTCTGTGGGTGACTATATAGAAAGCAAAAGTACCTGTCCTTTTTAAAAAAGAATATTCATTTATTTTTTAGAGAGAAGGGTAGGGAGGGAGAAAGACAGGGAGAAAAACGATTTGGGAGAGAAACATTGATCAGTTGCCTCTCACATGTGCCCCAGCTGGAGACCAAATCTGCAACCCAGACATGTGCCCTGGCCAGGAATTGAACCGGCGACCTTTCTTCTTGTGGGACAGTGCCCAACCCATTGAACCATATGCTACCTGGAACAAATTGTTTGATATGGAATCAGTCTTTTTATTTTTATTATCTTTTATTTATTTATTTTTGGGATAAAGAGGGAGAGAAACACAGATCAGTTGCCTCTTGCATGCCCCCGACTGGGGACTTGGTCTGCAACCCAGGCGTGTGCCCTGAGGTGGAATCAAACCGGTGACCTTTCGGTTTTCAGGCTGGTGCTGTGAGCCACACCAGCCAGGGCTGGAATTAGTCTTAATTGGTATCTGGTCCCCTCACCCCTCCCATACTTCATTTTACAAATGAGAACACAGAATTTGGGTGACTCGCATAAAGTCACTTAACAGATGAGAAATAGGGCCAACACTCAGAAATTCTGTTCGGACTCCCTGCCTTTGTCTATTCCATTAGAAACTGTATATTAGGAAATTCTTGAAACTTATCATAAGCAGGTACAGCAAACAGGGTCATGCTAGAGTACTCACGTCTTCCCTCCTCAGCTTTCATTGTGGGGAATACCTTGAATATCAGGATTTCATTATTTCTGATGGTCTAAGTTGAACTTCTGTGCACTTTTTTTTTTTTCAATTTTTCAACTTATATTTCTGTGACTATGTCTTTATGACCTCATTTTTAGGATAGAAATGTAACTTTTCTTTCTCTTCTTTATAGCTACATCCAGATCTCATTATGCATCGGAAAAATGAAAAAACAGAGGAAGATTCTATGGAGGAAAGGAATCCACTTAGCCTTTTCTGAGAAGTGGAACACTGGGTTTGGAGGCTTTAAGAAGTTCTACTTTCACCAGCACTTGTGCGTTCTGAAAGCGAAGTTGGGAAGGCTAATTACTTGGAGCAGGCAATTGAGGCATTTCCAGTGCAGGAAGAAGGCCCTTCAGATCCAGAAAACGTGGATCCAGGATGAACCCTTCTTTGCTAAGGCAAAACTGAATGTGGCTGCTGAAAATCTTAATACTTTTTCATCTAAGGTGAAAAGAAAAGGCACTAAATACTTTGTTTCCTCCTCAAGGACCCTTCTGAAATTCCAAGCAGAGAAGCTGCTGTCATCAACAAAGAACTCTGACCATGAATACCGTGGAGAGAAGAGTCTCTTGAAGGCAGTTGCTGACTTGTCAGCAAACAGTGTTTTAGGTCAGGCCATTGGTCACAGACCTAGGACAGAGCTGCAAGCTTCTGACTTTCCCATGACGTTCAATGGGGAGAGTCAAAATTCAGTTGAGAGTGGCACCGTTGTGGTCACTTTGAGCAAGCATAAGAGAAAGCGCTTTTGTTATGGCTACTACCAAGGGCTGGAGCACTACAGGAATGGGGGACCCCTGACTCCAAAAAAGTTCCAACTTAACCAACAAAGAAGAATAAAAGTATCTCCTTTTATGATGTATGAGAAATTACCCATGATTAGATTTCGGTACAGGATTCTCAGATCCCAGCACTTCAGAACAAAAGGCAAAATTTGCAAGCTAAAAAAAGCCCAGCAAAGCTGGGTGCAGGGCCCTGGGGACCATCAAGAGACCCTTAGGGAGAACAGTGAGGGTGGCAGTTGCAGCCCGTTCCCTTCCCCAGAACATAAAGACTCTTCTTGTCAGCGTCAACCGTGCTTCCCAGATATGGACAGCAGTGCTGTGGTGAAGGGAAAGAACTCTCACATGCCTGATGGCTGCACTAAAGGAAGCCCTTTCTTGGGCAAGGAGCTTAGTTTAGATGAAGCATTTCCTGACCAACAGAATGGCAGTGCCACATATACCTGGGACCAGTCACCCTGTTCCTCTCCTAAGTGGGAGTTTCCGGAGCTGATTCATGACATCTCCTTACCAGACCATCATTCTAGTAACGTGTTTATCTCAGAAACCGAAAGAGAAGCTATGACTCTGGATCAGGAAAATCGGACGAGTACTGTCAAAGATGACAGGGTAAAATTGTCATTGTCTGGGGCAGATCAGTCTGCAAGTAGTAGAGATGGGCCTGTGTCCGAAGAGTCTGTTCAGAAAGAGAGCTCATGCCAAATGGATGAGGATGGATCTCTTAAGCAGAACATTCTTAGTTCTAAGTTGCTGGACCACCCTTATTGTAAAAGTCCACTGGAGGCTCCTTTGACATGCAGTGAACTCAAACTAGAAAATCAAGTGGGAAGTGGGAAGACCAGTCAAAAAGCATCTCCAGTGGATGATGAACAGCTGTCAATCTGCCTTTCTGGTATGTGCTCTTCCTTTATTCTCCCCCAGTCTCCAGCCCACACTTCCTTTCCAGGAGGGTGTTTTTTCTCTTCCATACATGGGTTTCCCTTTAAGCAATTAGACATTTTTCCTGAAATCTTTTATATTACTGTATTATATAGATGTCCCATAGTTTATTTAGTTCTTGGTTGATAGGCACTTGTGTTGCTTCCAGCTGTTTCTGTTTATAAACAACAGTGTACTGAAACTACTTCTTTATACTTAGGCAATTGTTCCTGTAAGTTAAATTCCTACTAGTAGAATTAACGGTGGAGGAATAGTCATACTTAAAATTTTTGGAGAATTATTAAATTATCCTCCAAAAAGTTGAACCAGTTTATACTTGTTAAACTTTGCCAGTCTTACAAATCATGAGAGTTTTTTGTTTTAATTTGAGAATTTAAGTTTAAAGTTTGAACATTTTTTCTATGTTTGTTTTGGCAATTTTTTGTTTGTATATGATTTTCCTTGGCCTATTTTTCTATTGGGTTATTTTATTTTATTTTATTTTATTTTATTTTATTTAAGATGCTTATATATACCAAGCAGTGTGCTAGTTCTAAGAATGTAGCATCAAACAGGATTCACTGATTCTTACCTTCATAGATCTTAGTTAGCATTATTTTTGTTTTAAAGAGGCTACATTCAGTTTTAATTATAAATGTTATGAGTTTAAGTTTTTTTCTCTCAAAAGATAAAAGCCTCAGTACCCGACTTTGTGTATGATATTTTTGCTTAACAGAAAATTTCTGTACTTACATTGTAAATTTATCTGTCTTTACTGTATGGCTTCAAGTTATTACATCACATTTAAAAGTCCAGATAGCTACTGTCTGAATCTACCCCATAAACTAAGTTGGCATAAACACTTCTGGAAGACAATATGGTAACTAAGATCTATGAAGGTA
>VMDR010007483.1:0-40332 GCA_007922815.1 Macrotus californicus | reverse complement strand
CTGTATGTAACAAGATGATATTCACACCAAAAACATTGGGGGAAAGTTTGATAAAGTCCAAGTTTGTTATGTTTTACTTTATTTACACACTTTTTACAGTTGTTTATCAGCCATTTATTTTGGCTGTAGAAGCATCTGTGATGAACAATAATTCTTATGTCTGGATTATAAACCACAGAGGATGCTATTCAGTATTTTCTTTATCTTGAATCTATATAAACATACTGTTCATATCAGTACATCTCTTCACTGTTACAGCAATGCAGTTCTTAAAATATTTATTGATTCACTCCTTTACATATTTGGTTTTTTTAAAAGAAGAATGAGGATGTCTCCAAGTGTCGAAGGGTATACTTGCTTACTGGCATCCCTAACTGAGGGTTTGATAGAGGGCAGTTTGAAATTCTCCCAGAGATTTCTAGGTCAGGCAAGGTAGCATCAGTACAACCAGTCCACTCCATGCGTGACTAACTGAATCTGTGTGTGTGACTAACTCACCGGTCCCCTTGTGGTGGGTGGTGGCCCACGTGGCTCTTAATGGAGTAGTTGTATATATAGAAGAATATTGTTCCTGTGAAAATTGGTGAATTGAACTTAGTTGCAGAAATGGGAATAAAAAGTATCTATATTGTGGATTTTACGATTCTAGGAACTCGTAATTAAAATCAAAGTGATTGTTTTGACTCTTTTTCTGAAAGACTTAGCTACAATAAGTGGTTTTTCTTTTTTAATCATTCATTCCATTTCTTTGCTAACTTTCTGTGACTACATGACAAATTTATATACTGTTTCTGAGCCCCTTCTTTTCTTTTATGGTACGTACACTTGTTGAATCCATTCCCAACTTTGAAAGCAGTTGTCACCTCATCTCTGCACTTCCATATTGTCAGGACTGATGAAGTTAGGGAGGCACATTAACAGACACTTCACAAGGAAGTGTGAATAATGACTTGCCCTTTCCCGTTGCCTCTTTCTAAATCTTGTAAGTGTACACGGTTTTGTAAAACTATTTCTGTCTTATAAACGATCCTTTCGTGCAATAATACTTTTAAAATTGGTCTTGATGAAAATGTTAGCTTTTGTTACTACTTTTAAAAATGTGCTCCAAGTGAAAAGTTTACCCTTCCCTTGACGACACTTTTCTGTTGTTGCTACAGTAATAAAAAGAAAAGCAGAATGTAAGAGACATGTCATAAGTTATTAATCACAGGCTCCCCTTTGATACATGTTCCCTGCATGGGCTGAGCCCTATTAATTAAAGTAAAACAAATGATATTTTTGGAAAGCTGTACTAACCTATCAGCAAAGACAGTTAGCAGAGACGTGCTTAATGGCACTTCATGTGGTCACTTGTTCTGTAACATCGCTCAGTAGCTGTGTCTTCATGGAGGAAATAAGGCTGCTTTCCTCTGTGACTTTCTTTTCTACAAAAGTTTGGTTACACAGCTGTGTGTCTACATTGAGTAGCTGAAGGGGCGGGGCAGCTTTTGGTTTGTGCTGTTGTAGTCGGCGTTCCTGATCTCACCTGGGCAGTTCTACTTATGTGTCCCAAATAGTCAGGTTATGATTCTGTTTTATAACCCACTACATCCTTCACTTTTTACAGAAAAATGTATTCTTTACAAACACACAATGTTTAACATTCTTAATTCCATTTTGGTAATGTAAAGCCATTTTGTTTCTATCAACCTGCAAATATTTATTGACAGCCTACGAGAGAGAGACACACACACGTCCATGTGAGAGAGAAACATTGATCAGTTGCTTCTCATAAGCATCCCAACTGGGGACTGAACCCACAACCTAGGCATGTGCCCTGGCTGGGAATTGAACCCACAACCTTTCCATTTATGAGATGACACTCCAACTAACTGAGAAACATGTGCAAAGGCCACATGCTCAATAAAAAAAAAATAAAAAGCTAGTTTTACTTAATATCTTTGATGAAGCTGGAAAAATTATTAGATCTGATTAAATCTGAACACAGGAGTGCATCCTTTTACTGTTCTTCATGAGAAACTGGGAAGGGCGTGTAAAGCACTTCTGCTTTATGCCCAAGTGTGATGGGAGTTCAGAGGAAAAGCACTTTTGTGGCTGAGTTGTGAGCCACTTTATTTCATGGGACATCATTTTTGTTTTGAGAGAACTATCAATAGACAAACCGTGGTTGTTAGAGCTGGGTATAAAAGTGAAGTTACTCAGTAACACAGTTTGGCAGTATTTGTCTCCAGTGCTACAATCTGAGCTTTCAAGTAAGATTTAGAACTTTGGAAATTTGTAAATATCCCTTCAACCTTGACAGCTTGCTGATACTCACAGGTATTTTTTTAAATGAGATTGGTTATCATGTTAATGACAGTGGAGTTTTTTTGGCAATTGTTTAATGAAATATATCAACATTTTGAGGGTTTGTATAACCCAGTGACCAGTATTTTTCAAATGACCAGTGCATAGCTGAAATTCCATTCTTATCCTAAGTATAAGATAGACCTGTAAATTAAAATATTTTTTAAAAGACTATTTATTTATTTTTAGAGAGGAGAAGGGAGGGAGAACGAGAGGGAGAGAAACATCAACGTGTAGTTGCCTCTCATGCACCTCCTACTGAGGACCTGGCCTTCAACCCAGGCATATGCCCTGACTAGGAATTGAACCAGTGACCCTTCGGTTTGCAGGCTGGCACTCAATCCACTGAGCCACACCAGCCAGGGCTAAATTAAAAGACTTAAAAATCGTATATTTTTCAATTGCAGTTGCCATGCAATATTATATTAGTTTCAGGTGTACAACATAGTGATTAGGCGTTTATATAACTTATGAAGGGGTCACCCTGGTGAGTCTAGCACCCACCTGGCACCATGTGTAGTTATTACGATATTATTGACTGTACCCCCTGTGTTGTACTTTACATCCCTGTGACTGTTTTTATCACAGGCAATTTGCACATCTTAATTCCTTCCCATTTTTTACCTATACTCCCAAGTCCCCTTGCATCTGGAAAGCATCAGAATGTTCCGTGTCTCTGAGTTTGTTTCTGTTTGTTTATTTTGTTTTTTAGATTCCACGTGTAAGTGAAATCATGTGGTATTTATCTTTCTCTGACTTATTTCACTTGGTGTAATAATACCCACTTGGTCCATCCATGTTGTTGCAAAGGGCAAGATTTTATCTTTTTTGTGGCTGAGTAATAACTCTATTATATACAGGATGGGACAAGAGTAAGTATACAGTTGGAGTATGTGAAGTGCAGAGTTTATTCTTATAGTATTATTTATTGTATGATTTGTCATACAAACAACTGTAAACCTGCTTTTGCCCCCCCGCCCATATATGTACCACATCTTTTTTTTGTCTGTCTGTGAGGAAGGTACCACATCTTTGTCTATTCTTCTAGTGATGGACACTTAGGTTGCTTCCGTACTTAGTGTAAGAGTGCAAAAAGTACACTGATACGGTTTTAGATTCTACTTGGCAACTAACTTTTAAGAAGCTGCCACTTGTTGAGTTTTGGTATAATATTAAAGAGTATCCATAACCAGCTGAAAGGGCTATTAAAATACTTTCGGTTTTCAGTTTTTTTTCAGTATGTACCTGTGTGATGGACTTACGTCATGTGACTCAACAGGAGCACCATGTTGTATCAGACTGAATACGGATGTGTTCAGTACTGTCCTCTTCTAAGCTGCACTTCAAAGTGGTTTGCAAAAGTGCAGACCAGCGCACCTTTGTTATTGTTTTGTTTGTGTGCTTTGGAAAATATTGCTATAGTTTCATGAGACACTGTTTTTTTGTTTATGTTTTTTCATACAATGTGCTGACATGACTTTATTAATATAAATGAGGTAGTAGATATTTTAAAATTTTGTTTTAATACCTGTGATGGTGAACATGGATAGATATGGTGCATATAAACAAAAGCTCCTTGATGTACATGAACATTTTAATGGCTGTCAATACATTTTGTTAAATTGCCATCCATTACCAGCCTTTAAAGGACTCCTTTGTCATAACTGACTAGTTCATTCTACTGGTGGCATGCAATTCAAAATTCTGCATTTACTAGATTTTTAAAAATAGGTAACTCAGCATTTTCAGCAACTCATATTCGGCTTCTCCAACTGGTACAGTCTAGCAAGGTTAGGACAGAGAAGTAGGCATTGACAGAACAATTGCTGTAATATCTCCAAAGCTCTTTTTTTTCATGTCACTCACCCAGGGAATTTACAAGATAAATATTTGTACGACTTTGTAGGTGTGTTGTAAGCTTTCAGTCTGTTGATATACAGAAAGCACAGTGCTTAGCACATAGTTGGTACTCAATACAAGTTTACTTGCACTTATTCTGTTCTTTTCCCCCTTCAGCTGGCTGCATTTAAAATATGCAAGGCCACATCTGCAGTTACTGTAGTGCCAAGTGTGGGCCCCCAGTCAGCTTAACACCCATCACCTACTACCTGCTAGAGCTTAGGCAGCATGCTCGCCCTTCCTAGACCAGCATCCTCATCTGTAGAGCAAATGCCTTAGACTACATTTATTTAATTTTTGGCCTTTCAAGAAGTACCAGTTGTGTGTGTGAAGAACAGTTATAAAACTACAGAGAAGTCAGCCCATGGCAAGTCGGCTTTGATTAGGAAGGAGGGAAAGCAATGGGTAGTATAAAAATGGTCGCCAAGGGAACTAGCTCCTGTGGGAATGCAGGAGGAAGAGGCAAAACGGAGTCATACAGAAATGAAGCATGATATAGGTTTGCATTTGGAGGATTTCTTCTGTTAAGCTCAGGAGACATTTATTTGATATCTATTGTTGTGGATCAGGCCCTGCACTGGGCATTGAGCTTTGAGCTGATTTCACAGAAATGAATACAACCTGGTCCTTACTCTCTAGGATGCTCCCCAGTCTCTTGGGGCCATTGGATACCCATAACTGTGTTTTACAGTGAGGGGGTTGTGGCAGGCAGTGGGGTTCCTTCTGGATCGTTTTTTCAGAGGAACATGAAGCCCTGTTTGATAAGAAACATGGGTCCATAGTGTAAGAGCAGTTTTCCTATTGCTACTCTTCAGTCTGTGAGTTAGCCCAGGCTCACCTGGGAAAGAGAAAGTCCTTTTCCAGATAGGATGTTGCTTTAGTCTTCTCTAAGTCATAGTAGCAATTTCTAGATCCTTTCCCATTTCGAAATAACCCCAACCTCTGCTTTTATGAAAGCTACTTTAAGCCCACGAATCAACTCCAAGAGTTGGTGTGGGGGAAGAAAATAACCCTTCATATGTGTTATGGGAACTCTGTCTCAGTTCTCACAATATTGGCTCGAAGAACCAAGTGACTTGCTGGTCATACATCTCTTTAGTGGTGAGACAGGGACTGGAACTCATGTCTGGCTCCATTATATCACATTCCCTCCCTAGCCCTAGTTTTCTTAAGCCCAAAACCATCTGTATCCTGTTTACTGTATTTTCCTTTAGAATAGATGGTTGCATGGTAAAGCTACTCTTGGGGTTAGTGCAGTGTCTTTAAACTGCATTGTGAGACCCTTTTTCAGGTCATGACCAGCAGTTTTTACAAATTAAAATAAAGTAGAAACTGTCAGACTGTCACAGGTAGTACTGTTTACTGAGATTTCTGTTTCAGTTGTGTGAGTGGGGTGAGTGGAGGGGCAAGTGGGTATGTGCATGTGCTTGCCCTTCGTGTAACGTATTTCCTGCTATGTGGGCACAAGTTCACCATCACATCTTTTCTCCAGGCTTTGAAGACAGTCCATATTTTAGTTGTAAGGCAGTAAAGTGTAGTAGTCAGTTCTCAGCATGGACTCTGGAGCGAGATTTTCAGGGCCGAATGCAGGCTCTGCCCTGTACGGTGTGACCTTTGGCAAGTTGTTCTGTGTCTCCTTGCCTGTGTTTTGTCTTCTGTAAAATGGGGTTGTGTGAGTGTTAGATGGATTTACATACCTAAGGTGCTCAGGGTAGTGTCTGTCTCACAGTAGCCCTCCGTGAGTTATTCGCTGTTATTACTGTTGTTATTGTTAGTATTGCTGAAAGGTTTCTCTCTCTCTCTCTCAGAGGGGTTACGGACATACTGCTTTAGCAACAGCCTTCCGTGGCTTTGATTCATTTGATGAAATTAATTTGTTGCAAACTTCTCATATGCTGCAAGGATGCTAACTTTGCCACCGGTTTAGTGCAAGGCTCCTTTTTCATACATTCCGATTGTTCCTATTTGGCCAGCGCCACCAAAGGCAGCTACTAAGTTGTGTGTCTGTTGAAGAGTTATTGTGGAAAATTGTAAGCCTGACTCTGCCAGATCTTGGCCTGGGAGGAACTGGCTGGCTTTACACGCTGCTTTAAACCTGGTCATGAGCCAGCCAGCAGTGCCAGCTCATAAAATGTATGTGTGGGTGTGCTGGTCTGCTGTGCTGTAGAGGGCTAAATAAGTAGAACACCGAGGTCCGCCTGCCTCAAGGTCTGCGACAGGTGTGGAGGAAGATGCTGCTTGGGTGCCCAGGGAAGGCTTCACAAAGGAAGTAATATCTGAGTTTGGGGTCGAAGGGTCAGTAGAAGTCTTCTAGGAAAGTAGTTAAAGGAAAATATTTCAGGCACCATGAGTTCACACCAAGCTCTGAAGCCTGTGAGTCTTAAAAAGGTCATAGAAAGGCAAGAATGAGCAGGAGTGAACAGAACAACTGTAGGCTGTTACCTTCTAGGATATCAGTTACGGATTTTTGTAACTACTTACAGGAAAAAATAAAGCTTAAATATGTTATTTGTTTGTAACATATTATTTGTAGCCCTCCGTGAGTTATTCCCTGTTGTTACTGTTGTCATTGTTAGTATTGCTGAAAGGTTTCTCTCTCTCTCTCAGAGGGGTTACGGACATACTGCTTTAGCAACAGCCTTCCGTGGCTTTGATTCATTTGAGGAAATTAATTTGTATTAATTATTATAACTACTTACAGGAAAAAATAAAGCTTAAATATGTTATTTGTTTGTAACATATTATTTGTTACACACTATTTTATTTGTTTGTATTTCTTTAAACTGTATTTCTTATATAGCCAACCATGCCTTTTAGTGAATAGTTAGCTACATTTTACTATGATGATTATTGATAAAATACTCTTTTCTTTATAGAATTGTATATTCTGTGCCGTACCTCTACTCTTTACCTGGGCCTTAGCTGCCATTAGCAGCAACCACCTAATGGCAGCTGCTAGAATTGCAGGCAGTACACTCATTGGAAACATTCATAGGACTTGATAGCAAAAGCTCAACCCAGTTCAAAGAATAATTAGTATAATGTAAGGGTATGAGGTAACATTTCTGTATGGACTCCTTAAACACTTATGTTAATAATTATTAATAATTCACTGTGAGCATTCAGCTAATTGTGTCTTATCCCCAGATCATCATACGGCATTCTGATAACATAAACGTTGTAAGACGTGAAGTTCTCAAGTGCTTAGGGTTGACAGATGAACCTCTCACAGTTATGAAGTCGCGGGTTCATGCCATTTCTTCTAGCGCCCTTTGTATCTCCTCATTGCCTACTTTTTAAAAAGTACACGCTCCGTGCTTGTGAACTTGTGTGACGACGCTGTAGAAACCTGAGGCAGGTGAGAGGGGCAGACCCTCACTCGTCGATCCCATTGCTGTGATGTCACTGCTGATGCTTTAAGGAGAGGAGATACCTGAGAGTGTTTTTAAATGGCCTTGAACGTAGCTGTGCTTACAGGTGACACAAAATCTTACTTTCTTAACCTTGTATCAAAAGCTGTGTAACCGTATACCAAAATCGTTTCCGTGCTGCTGTGCACTTTGGATTACATAGTTTTTAGTTGTGGCATGATACTCAGTTTTAAGTACCACAGCTTACGAATCCATTTTGTCATCTAGTTTTTATCTATTATAAATAATGTGGTAAATATTTTATGCATACAACTTATTTCATATTTTGGATTTTCTCCCCCTCCCCGCCTTTTTAAAAGTATATTTACTAGCAGTGCTTACATTTAGATGCAGAAAGAATATTTGGAAACATAGGAATCTCCTTGCCAAAGAATTGATTTTTGTGTGCTTATTTTTTGCGTGATATGATCTGACCAGTTCTGTGGTAGTTACTACCATCCAGTTTGTGTCCTGTAATACAGGGCAGATCAGAGAGCTGGGTGGGGTATTCCACTGGGGTTCTCTTATTAACCTGTTTTGGACATAAGACTTTTATTGGAAAAGCTAGATAGTTTACTGATTCGGGAAAAAAGATTTAAATTACTTGGTTGCTCCGCTAGCACTGGTAATGGAACTCTTTAGTTTATACCTTTGAATCATAATAAACGTACATTGTATGATCTTTACTCACAAATGACATTCCCTTGTAGAGGTCCTTGATCTTAAGCAGACTCACCAGCGTTGTGTGAAATATCAGACGCCTTCGGTACCTCCACAGTTTTCAATAGAGCATTCTTTCTAATGATCCCTTAATTCATTTACAATTTAAGTCAGATGTTAATATTTCTTTTTAATACCTGTTAATTTCCCTTTTACCCAGGCAGATGCCCTGGACTGTGGGAAGTTACAGCAGCAGTTAGAACACAGTAGGAAGGGTGGGCTGGTTGTTCTTGGGGAGCAGGGAGAGTGGAGCCTATTTCCAGATGATAGCAACTAAGAGAGTCAAAGTAATTCCTTTATGTAGACTCCAGACCTAATCGTGCTGTGTGTCAGTTTCTGATACAGAAACCTTGCCAGAGCACTGTAGAAGGAGCCACAGATGCTCAGCTGTGGGAGGTCGAGGGTGCTGTGAAACACACCCAGGTTGCACTGTGAGACTGATGGAGTGACAGGGAGCCACTTGTAGAGGGTGGGAGCCAGCCGCCAGTGGCTGTGTATCCAAAGTGGTGTAAGGAAGGGCGTGTTATTGAGGGTTTCACTGGATTTAATCTTCTTACTTTCTTTTTGAAACAGAATCATATATTAGAAATGAAGTCACCGCGATTTTGTTTTTTAGACACATGCATAACTTCCAAAAGAAATGATCAGCTAACTTTAATGGACTCTGGTGGTACTTTTATTATAGAATGACATGAAAAGAAGCTAGCTGGTGTTTCAAAACGGCAGAGCTAGTGTGTGACATTTATGAAGTTCATTAAAAAAAAACAAAAAAACGCTTAGCAAAATCACTGATGTTAATGACCACCCAAGCAGCTATTCTAATTAATGCCTATGGTGCTTGAAGAGCATTGGCAGGGCAGTGACCCTGGATCGCGCAAACATGAGTTTACCAAATATGGACTATTTATTCTTCCTAGAGAGTTTATGGAGCCTAGGACTTTTGAACAACACTGTCTTTGTGTGAGGGTGACGGCCAGTGTTGTGGAATGCTTGCTGCGTGCCAGACGTGCTCTTCCAAACGCTTTGTATGTGTTAACCCGTTCAGTTGTCTCACCGGGCAGGTTGGGCAGTTGTGAGACCCTTTTCTTCTTTTCCTCGTCTATGTTTTGTGTAGGAGTCTGAAGCCATTGCTTTGTTCTGGGGGTGCGCTTTGTCAGAGTGGGAGGGGCTGTGGTCTCAGTGATAAGAGAGAAGCTTCAGAGTTACTGGAGTCAGTGGTGAGTCTTTGGGAACTAACTATACAGTTTCGGATGTTAGGCATCTTTCAATGAGAATTTTGTCCTGGTTCTAAGTAATTCTAAATGTCTTATTAAATAAACACCTATTCCATTATTAAATTCTTATATCAGGTAATCTACCCCACCAGAGTTGACTATAAAATAAAAAATGAATTATTTGCATTGTGTGGACATTTAATTTAGATATCCTCTAGGAATTTATTTTGGCATATATTATGACTATTAATTTATACTTACATCAACTTCTTAATATTATAATATTCTCAATATTAATATAATTTAAGGATATTACAAGTCCTATGAGAACTAGCATGACCACTCCTTTTTATTCTAAATATGTCAAGTACCTTGGCTCTCAAATTCCATTAGTGATAACATTCTGTGTGAATTTCAGTCATTTTTAGATGCAGACAAAGCCCTTCTGAATGTCATGTTTAACAGGGATATCAGACATTTATTTAGGAATAGTTATTATGATGTAATCTGTCTAGATTTTCTGACATAGCTTGCTGTTTCCTTTCTAAAGCTGCTGAATTGCATGTACTGTAATTACCATCTTACTATCCGCTGGCCCTAAATTTTTTGTTTTGAACTCAGCATATTCACCATTTTTCTTTGATTCATAAATACCCGCTGCTTGGTGAACGTGTATTTCTCTGTTCAGCCCTGTCTACCACTGTCTGTGTTATTCGTAGAGGTTTACGCCCTCTTACGTAAAAGCAGGTGGTTCCACAGTGATCTCACTCTTAGGCTAGAAGGCCTAGTTCTCAACTGTTTCCCTTACACCTGCCCCCATCCCACTCCTTAGCTAGCATATTAATAATTTGTGTTTCTTTGATGCCTATGCTCATAATTATGGGTATTTTTACCCTGTTGTTAAGCAAGATGTATTGAGTTTTTCTCTTAGTTCGGTGTCTCATTACTTACCACTTCTCATGTACCCTTCCCCCTTCTCCACTCTTCCTCCTTCTCCCCTCCACCTCCTTCCCTTCCCTTTTTTCCCCGTTTTCCTTCATTCTTCCTCTTCCTTAATCTCTCTCAACAACAATTATTCACCAAGAGTATACTCCTGTAAAGTTGTGTAGGAATACTGATTTATTTGGGTGTTAGTTTATTGCCAGAATGTGTTAAACAATATAAATATAAAAGGCTTTTTGAAAGTTTGAGAAATTATTATTTTATGGCATTCATTTATTTAGTGTTATTCTTTCTTTAAGAAGATATCTTTAAAAAAAAGATTTTGTTTATTTAAGAGAGCAGGGGAGGGGGGGAAAGAGAAAGGGGGAGAAATATCGCTGTGAGAAAGAAACATCGACTGGTTGCCTCTCATGTGTGCCCTGACCGGGGACAGAACCTGCAGCCCAGGCCTGTGCCCTGACCAGGAATCAAACCAGCAACCTTTCGCCTCGCAGGACGATGCCTAACCGGCTGAGCTACACCAGTCAGGACTGGTGCTTTATAT
This sequence comes from Macrotus californicus, assembly GCA_007922815.1. Classification (NCBI taxonomy): domain Eukaryota; kingdom Metazoa; phylum Chordata; class Mammalia; order Chiroptera; family Phyllostomidae; genus Macrotus; species Macrotus californicus. Next base: position 29,257 of record VMDR010007483.1, on the reverse strand, counting down.
GCTTTATAACACTACACTCATTTTGTTTTTCTTACATTAAAACATTTCTCCTCTTTTTAGTTATTTTGTTTTTCTTTGAAATTTCTTTCATTGTATTTATTGCTTGTGCTTGTAACGTCTAGAAGATAACTTTTCTAGGATTTTTGTACTTCTTTTTGATAGCAGAATGAAATTTTGATATTTTAATTAGCCAATTTAAACAAAACTAGTAATGGGGAAAATTTTAAACCAAGAAAAGCCATTAATAACTGAGTGTTCCCAAAGTAGCTTGAATTATGAGTTTATCCAATTCAAGATAGAGAGGTACATACTACATTTTTAAAAAATGTAAATATTGTAAAATGCGAACGCCGTGGTGGTTTGGGCCAGACGCCCTTTACCTCATTGCAGACCAAGCGCTGCCTTTTGAGGAACCGCTTCCTTTTCTCTGCAGGCACAGGCCCGGCTCTGGCCCGTGGGGCCGTGTGTTTTCCTGTGGTTCAAGTGGTGCGCTTTCCCTGACGGGGCCGCTGGTCTGGCTCCTTCTGTTGATACACAGTTAGTCAGCTACAGTGTGTCCCCTCCCCAGAACTCACAGTTTAAAGTAAAAAATGAGATTCTGTCTGGTACGCCAAAGAGGAGTTCTTACCTATCTGTGTATAGCAGATGAACACCTTTCCTCCTTATCTCTTGTGCCGTTTCAACTCTTAATAAATACATGCTCTTGACAGAACATGGATTTGTACTCTTAGTTATTGCTGATTTCCATTATAACTTATTCAGACTGGGCTATTGCATATGTCAAGTTATAAATGAATCTGTCTGAGATGCTTTAATAGTTGGTTGTAAAAAACAAGCCCTGGCTGGTGTGGCTCAGTGGATTGAGCACCAGCCTGTGAATCAAATGGTCACTAGTTTGATTCCCAGTCAGGGAACATGCCTGGGTTGTGGGCCAGGTCCCAAATAGAGGGTGCGTGAGAGGCAACCACACATTGATATTTTTCTCCCTCTCTTTCCCCTTCCCCTCTCTCTAAAAATAAATAAATGAAATCATAAAAAAAGAAACAACAGGAACTAGTCCTATATGTTAGAAGCTTTGTGACAATTGGAGTCGCTTGGCCTTCCTAGGACACTCAACCAGGTACTCATAACTTATGTTACTACACGAACAAGCCTACAGAAGACAGCGTGGAGAAAAAACATATATGCCAAAGCAGTTTATGTAGTCAGGCATTGGCTCTCGCTGAGCCAGCCCCTGGTTGCGGTACCTGTGACTGGCAGACTCATGTGGAGTCACTGTCACTGACCAATTGCACACCCCTCTAACTGCATGAGACAGGTGGTCAGTTATGCCGGCCATCGGGGGAGAGTTCCTGAGCAGGATGCCCGTGATTGAGCATGGCAGGCTCACTGTGCCTCACCTCAGGAGAAAGACCGTTAGGAAGCAAAGTCTATAGTAACTTAACTTTCTCTAATTATTTCCCACTCTGTTAATACTGTCTCTTTAAACTTTACTTAAGTGTCATGAAGGCTGGAGCACTTCACACTCCTTGTAATCTTTATAGCCTCTTTCAAAGTTCTAGTAATACAGGGTTCACTCATCTAGAAAGCCAAGAGATAAGATTATTTTGGTCAGCCTCAAAACCCATTATTTTTAATTCTTTTAGGAATAAAGGCTTTCTCACTAATCGATATCAGAGAGATGGCATATACTGTGTTAAAGACAACTGTTTAATTAAAACTGGGAAGGATATTTGTAGGAGGGACACGATCAAACACACGGTCATGGCAGATAAGGTCGGCCACCTCGGTGGGGAAATGGAGCTCGGCTTCTGCAGAATGCAGGAGAATTCCTTCCCGGCAGCTGTCACGTTGGCATGGCACTGCAGCTTGTTTTGTCCCCAACAAGGGCAGGACCTGCGGTAGGAGGGTCTCGGCCACAGACCGCATCACCGTGAGGGTTATTTTTATAACGCGGGTCTCATTGTATTGGCAAAGCTTAACCCTCTGGTGGGCAGAGTTATTTTTGTTGTCATGTGTACTGTGGCATATTGCTTTTTTTTAGTAATCAACTAGGAGTGTCCGCTCTGTCGGTTAAACATAAGGATGGCATCTGAAGTTGTAAGTCCATCTGCTGTTTCCACGTAGAAAATCGTTTCATGGGCTAGTGCGGAAAAGGAAGAAAGAGCTCTCGGATCCAGAGACTTGAGGCTGAAGGAAACAGTGGAAAGACAAAGTCACTCGAAGGGAAGGGGACACTCAAGCCCTCTAGGGACCCAAGACGCACTCCATGTGTGTAGGGGATACCTGGTCATGTTCATATTTTCTGTAGTCAAGTGGAAAACTTCCTTTGTTCTTTAAAACGACATTCTAGAAAAATTAGAAGACTTGCAATTTGAAACCTACAAGTCAGTACCGTTGAGACTCAGTTTCCTCCCTGACCATTGTGTGGGCATGTTAGCCTGGAGAAAGCTCAGCTCGTTAGACTGGAAATAGGAAAAAAATCCCCCTTTTCTCTCTTGCAGCGAAATTGTGATGCTACAATGGATATGATACCGATAAAATTTATGATATAAAGAACATGAGGTTATCTGTTTATACTATTAGTTAGGTTTTCACTAATAAGTCTACCTTTTTTATTGCAGCATTTCTGAGTTATAGTTTTACAAAAGATTTTTTTCCTATTGATGTTGGCGTTTTTCTAATTGTGTTTGTTTTATTTCAAGGACAGCCTAAGTGCAGCTCATGTTTTCATGCATAAACGTTTGCAGCAAGTCGTGTAGTTAAAATTTAAATACAAAATAAGCTACGTTACAGCTTTTTTAGAATTAGGATCACTATAAAACCGAGTGACTTTATGTGATGTTTCGTATGATGGCACAGAAGATGATCTTACAGAGACCTTGCTTTTTCTTGATGTCCTACTGCTGTAATTTTGGTGAATTTGAAATATCTGCAGAGAGCTTACAAGTTAAGGAAAAGTTTATCGTGTTGCTTGTCAGCACAATTCAGAGACAATCGTCTGAATACATAAAACTCTAAAGTCTAAATAAAAGTTACAAAGCATTTTACCAACTCAACAAGTCAGGTCTTTTAAGAACCCCTTCTTTTTTCTTTTTGCTGCTTGGTGCAAGACTGCTTCTGTGTCATTAGTAACGGAGCTGGTGAAATAGCTAAGCTGGTAGGCATATTTTGCTGCTGAGGTCATTCCCTTTTGATCTTAACAAGATGAGCTATAGCCATTTACTGTTAGCCTTATCTTGTTGAAAGAAGAACCTTGAGTAGATTCATTTCGTTATACATAAGCTTGATGTGTGAAATTACTTATGTTGTCTGCATTTATAACTGTTAATTCTCAAGAAAACAGATGTCTTTATATTATGTAGGCTACTGGAATTCAAACCTTTTTTTTTTAAAAAAAGGGTCTGTCAGTATGTCAAACTCTTCAATATTTAGTGTCGTTTCCATGTTTTATAGTTGTTAGAACCCTGTAGCTATAGATTGTTGTAAGAGTTACAAGCTGTTAGAAGAGTTGTTAGAAGCCTATAGATATTTAGGACGTTAACTAAGCATTCAGGGACAGACTTTCCTAGAAAATAATAGACAAAACAGTCTACAGATAGGAGATTTGAATGTGCTCAGCCTGTGGCCCCGAAATAAATAATGATTTTCTTTTTAGAAATTCACATGGGTAATAAAATGTTTAGCACTACCTCTTTTTATAATAACTTTTTAAAAAGATTTTATTTATTTATTTTTAGAGAGAGGGGAAGGGGGAGAGAAAGAGAGGGAGAGAAACATCAGTGTGTGGTTGCCTCTCATGCACCCCCCCCCCGCCAAGTGGGGACCTGGCCTGCAACCCAGGCATGTGCCCTAGACTAGGAATCGAACCAGCAACCCTTTGGTTCACAGGCTGGCACTCAATCCACTGAGCCACACCAGCCAGGGCTCTTTTTACAATAATTTTAATGAGCTCTAATTCACATACTATGACATTTACCTTTTAAAAAAAAGAGCTCCGGCCAGTTGTGTTAAAGAAAATTTTGCACGGTTGACTTTTCAGCAGGCTGACCTGGCAGGCTTCCAGTGGTAGTGGAATCACCTGGGTCACTGACAGCCAGTGTGCACACTGGAGTATTTTCCACACACTGTGCCCGAGCTGGTATCATTGCCACTGCAGCGATGGGCACCGGTCTTGACCAACATGGCCCAGTACTCTATTTCAGATCTCCTCGAGGCGGGACAGATGCTGGCGAGGGCGAGCAGTTTCGCTTTGCCTCGTCTGATTATTTTCAGAGCCTGTTTGCGTCCCAGCACGCGCTTCGCACTTGTCACAGCTGGAGCCTCGAGTCGGTCAACTCCAGTGACTTTTTCATCTTTTTCTGTGGCCACCATCTTTCTGCCTTGCATGTGGGGCAGCTGTCAAGATGGCTGGGAGTGAGAACAAAAGTAAAAATTACCCTTGTAAAGTGTACAGGGGTGAGCAAAAGTAGGTTTACTGTTGTTTGTATGGAAAATAATGCAATAATTAATAACTAATAATACAAGAGTAAACTGCGTTTTGTGTACTCACAGCTGCACACCTACTTTTGCTCACTCCTGTACAGTTTTCAGTATTTTCCCAGAATTGCGCAGTCACATGTCTAATTTTTAGAACGTTCGTATTGCCCCAAATGAAACCCCACACCCATTAGCAGTCACTCCCCATTGTCCCCTTCCCGTGGTCATGGCAACCACTAATCTGCTTTTTCTTACTTTTTGAATTTTAAAATGATGGATTGAAATTGAAATAAATGATAATTTAATAGCACTGATCCTCCATATTAATGAAATTACGTAATTGAACTGTATGTCATTTGATACTTGTAGCAATGTGTTATTAAGGTTTTATTTTTCTCAAGTTGTAAACAATAGTTTATCATCACTGCATGCTCTAAGGCACAGTAGTATACTTGAGTCTACCTCTCTTTTTGCTTTCGAAATTTGAGATAAACATTTCTTTCCTTTAACCCCCAACTTCGGATAAATACCATGAACTTAATTGTATTTATCTTTGTTTAGAGTACATTTTCTTCACTGGACAAATAAGTATCTAGACAGCAGTTAAATTAGAAGTAGTGTTTAAAATAGCTTAAAATAAACTTTGCACTTTCAGTCGTAGAAACATCCCATTTTTGTGCACAAGCAGTTGACATTTTTTAAAAATCATGCTTGCTTAGTCACTAATGCAGACTCTTAAAGTCCTTGGGAGCTGTGTGGTGTTGGGCACCTGATCGTGTAAATGACCAGTGGATTCATGACCACAAGTGTTTGCTTATCACGAAAGGTTAGTCTAGTTGTGCATGGTTTAAATCAGGGCTTGAGAGTGAGGGGCAGAGGGGATAGTTTTTGAAGTTGCAGGTGCACTGAAGAGTCTGTTAGTGTAGAGAGCTGCTTTAGAATTCAGGTGGGGTTTACTTACTTCAGCTGACAACTGTCAGAATCACCCTAAAACTGTTAGTGTGTAAAACTCCGACACACTGTGTGGAGTGGAGAGAGGTTGTGAAACCGATTATGTAAGGATTCTGGGGAAAAGGCCCGATTTAGGAACATCACTGTAAGGCCTTCCTGACTCTTCTTGGAAGTGGGGACAGAACCTGGGGTCTGGTTGACAGTGACTATTCCTGTAATAACTGGTTGTCACTGTCTCTGGTTATAGGCAGTGGCAAACGCCCTCCACAGCTGGCACAAGAACCCACACGCTGAGTAAGCGCTCCGTTCTTGAATTCATGCCTCAGGTCTCTCCTCTGGATGTAAAACCAAAATACTATTTTTGTGTTGTAAGTAAGCAAAAGGACTAAAACATGCCATTGCTGGATGTGGGCAAGAGATGCCCGGAGCCTCAATCGACGGGGCAGGTGGAAAATGAGTATCGTCATACAAGTGGACATCACGCCACAACTTCAACTGTGGCACGTAAAAATATACCCTAAATCCACGGTCTCAGGAGCATGCTTATATATAGACGCACATGCTAGACTTTGTAATAGCCCCCAGAGGAAGTACGGGTTTCACTTTACGGAATGTTGTTCTGCCTACAGAGTTTTAAGAATAAATCTCTTGTATAACTTGATGCTCTTATGTAAAATAAAAAAAATGAAAGCTATCTGTTTAGCTATCACAGACATAGGCCCTGATAAGAATATAAGTAGGTTCTCAGTGTTTTATATTATATTACAATTTTCTTCATGCTAGGGTAGCTTCCACATGCAGCCCCCTGAAGATGCGTTTTATTGCTGTGTGTTGCCTGGCTTTTTCCCTCACGGAGTTTGAACAGGCAGTTTTGTCCATGCCTGTAGAAGACTTCTTTCTCAGCCCCAGTTATCATGCCTGGCTTGTGTAATTGGGTAGTCATCAGAAAAGGGGGGGGGGGATTTTTTTTAACCTTTGAAAGTGATATCCTTTTCAGCCTTGGCAGGTCTCGGTGTTCTATCTTTGTCTCTGAAATCCACATCGGAAATGCTAAGAGTTCCTATGCTGGAGTTAGGAGAGGTGGTTGTCAGGAGGATCCTGTAGCACTTTTCAGAAATTAGAGGGTCATCCAGCAAAACTAGGCCACATAGTCTGAGGATCAAGTGCACCCAGTAATATCACTTGGATTGGAAGATCTGCATGCTTTTAAGCTTATCTGTAATTTGGTCTGGTTTCTATTTACCTATTCCAGCCCAGCATAGCTTTTGTGGTTGCTGAAAAAAATATTAATATCAGTTTGCACATATGAATATATTTTTTCCATTTTAGTTTAATTTTCTTTCTAGTAGGTGCCAAGTTTATGTGTATTTACTATAAGAATTTCTCGTTTAGCCCTACCCACCCACTCACCTGGCTCCTTGTGGTACAAGGTACAATGAGGGATCCATCATGTTTTTAAGAATTTTAGCTGTGTGTGTCAGGTGTTTAGAAAGAGAGTCCATGGCCTGGCCTGGTACTTTTCCTGAATTCTATAAATACAGATTTTTCTGTATATTAAAAAAGATCTGACTTGGGCTTAGCCCTTTTTAAAAATTATATTTATTGATTATGCTATTATAGTTGTCCTGATATTTCCCCCTTTGCTCCCCTCCACCAGCACCCCTCACTCCCTCAGGCAGTCCCCCCACTATTCTTCATGTTCATGGGTCATACATGTAAGTTCTTTGGCTTCTCCATTTCCTATACTGTACTTTACATCTCCATGGCTATTCTGTAACTACCTATTTGCATTTTGTAATCCCCTCCCCTCTTCACCCATTCCCCTACACTTGGCTCCCATCTGACAACCATCAAAACATTCTCCATATTCATGATTCTTTCTCTGTTCTTGTTTGCTTAGTTTGTTTTTTAGATTCAATTGTTGATAGATATGTATTTTTTGCCATTTTTTGTTTATAGTTTTGATCTTCTTTTTCTTAAATAACTCCCTTTAATATTTCATATAATAATAGTTTGGTGATGATAAACTTCTATAGTTTTTCTTGTCTGGGAAGCTCTTTATCTGCACTACAATTCTAAATGATATCTTTGTTGAGTAGAGCAGTCTTGGCTGTAGGTGCTTGCTATTCATGATTTTGAATATTTCTTGCCAGTCTCTTCTAGCCTGCAAAGTTTCTTTTGAGAAATCAGCTGACAGTCTTATGGGAGCTCCCCTGTAAGTAACTAACTTCGTTCCTCTTGCTGCTTTTAAGAGTCTCTCTTATCTTTAACCATTGGCATTTTAATTATGATGTGTCTTGGAGTGGGCCTCTTTGCATCCATCTTGTTTAGGACTCTCTGTGCTTCCTGGACTTGCATGTCTATTTCCTTCACCAAATTAGGGAAGCTTTCTTTCATTATTTTTTCAAATAGATTTCCAATTTCTTGCTCTTTCTCTTCTCTTTCTGGCACCCATATGATGTGAATGTTGGGATTGCTTTAAGTTATCCCAGAGGCTGTTTATACTCTCCTCATTTTTTTGATTCTTTTTTCTTCTTGTTTTTAAGTATTTTTTATTGATTATGCTATTACAGTTTTTCCAATTTTTCCCCCTTTATCCTCCCTTCACCTTATCCCCCCAACCCTCCAGCATTGCCCGCCCCCTTAGTTCGTGTCCATGGGTTATACATATAAGATCTTTGAGTCCTCTGTTTCCTATACCATTTTTTATCTCTCCCCGTCTATTTTATGCCTACTAATTATGCTTCTTCTTCCCTGTACCTTTTCCTCCCTATTCCTCCCTTCCCCCTCCCCACTGAAATCCCTTCGTGTGATGTCCATTTCTCTGACTCTATTCCTCTTCTGGTTGTTTGCTTAGTTTTTGTTTTTGTTGTTTTTCTTTTCTTTTAGGTTCATTTGTTGATAGTTGTGAGCTTGTTGTCATTTTACTGTTCAATTTTTTTATCTTCTTTTTCTTAGATAAGTCGCTGTAACATTTCATGTAATAATGGCTTGGTGATGATGAACTCCTTTAACTTTTTGCTGGATAGAGTAATCTTGGATATAGGTCCTTGCCTTTCATGACTTGAAATACTTCTTTCCTGCCCCTTCTTGCCTGAAAGGTTTCTTTTGAGAAATCTGCTGGAAGTCTAATGGGAACACCTTTGCAGGTAACTGTCTCCTTGCTTCTTTTAGGATTCTCTCCTTAATTTTGATCTTGGGTAGCTTAATAGTTATGTGCCTTGGTGTGTACCTCTTTGGGTTCAATTTCTTTGGGACTCTCTGGGCTTCCTGGACTTCCTGGAAGTCTATTTCCTTTGCCAGATTGGGGAAGTTTTCCTTCATTATTTGTTCAAATAAATTTTCAATGTCTTGCTGTTCTTCTTCTCCTTCTGGCACCCCTATGATTCTGATATTGGAATGTTTCAGGTTGTCCCAGAGGCTTGTAAGAGTCCCTTCACTTTTTTGAATTCTTGTTTCTTCATTTGCTCCTGGATGGATGTTTATTTTTTTTCCTTTTGTTCCAAATCGTTGCTTTGAGTCCTGGTTTCCTTCCTGTCGCTATTGGTTCCCTGAACATTCTGCTTTATTTCACTTTGGGTATCCTTCATTTGTTTTTTCATTTTTTGACCAAGCTCAATCAGTTCTGTGAGCATTTTGATTACCAGGGCTTCAAATTCTCTATCAGACAGGTTGGCGATCTCCTCTTCACTTAGTTCTCTTTCTGAGGCTTTGCTGTGTTCTTTCATTTGGGCCATATTCCTTTGTCTCAGCACACCTGATAGGTTGTAAGAGGGCGAGGCCTTAGATGTTCACCTGGGCAGGGCCATTCTGTTTGCTGCACTGCTGTGCTGCCTGTGGTGGAGGGGCCAGAGAGGGAACAATGCAGCTCCCTGCATGTCCCTGGTACTCTTTCCGTGGAACTCCTGTGTGAGACTGGGAGAATCTCCCACTGCAGCAACCCCAGTAGCCCACAGTTAGCTCTGAGTGCCCTTGAGTCAGCCCCTCCTGTGCTGCTCACGGAGCTCAGCAGCGAGCCAGCCCTGCCCCTCAGCCACGTTGCCGTGGTTTTTTTGAGTCTACCTTACCAGTCTGGTTGATTTTTTTTTTTTTTTTAATTTCTTAGTTGTTGGAGTTCCGTGCAGTTTGATTTTCTGGCGCTTTTGGTTGTTTATTGATTTTTGATTGGTTGTTATCCTCCTTTTGGTTGTGCTAGGAAGTGAAGAGGTTTCTACCTACGCCTCCATCTTGGCCGGAACTCTTTCTTCTTCTTGTTTTGATTGGTTGTTTTTTGCTTCCTTATGTTCCAAATCATTGATTTGATTCTTGGCTTCATCCACTTTACTGTTGTTTCCCTGTAAATTGTTCTTTATTTCAATTAGTGCATCCTTCATTTCTGACTGGATCATTTTATGCTATTGAAGTCCTCACTAAGTTCCTTGAGCATCCATATAACCAGAGTTTTGAACTCTGCATCTAATAGATTGCTTATCTTCATTTTGTTTTGCTCTTTTTCTGGGGTTTTGATCTGTTTTTTCAGTTGGGCCATGTTTCTTTGTATCCTCATTTTGGCAGCCTCCCTGTGTTTGTTTCTTTGTATTAGGTAGAGCTACTTTGACTCCATGTCTTGGTAGTGTGGCCTAATGGAGTAGGTGTCCTGTAGGGTCCAGTGGCACAGCCTCCCCTATCATCCAAGCTGGGTATTGGAGGTTGCCCTTCATGTGGGCTGAGTACACCTTCCTCTTGTAGTTGAGCTGTGATTGCTGTTGGCAGATCAACAGAAGGGATTTACTCAGGCCATTCAGCTGCAAGGATTGGCTGTGACCACTGACCAGCAATCTCTGCCCTCTGTGGAGGAACAGCTGTGCAGGGGCAGGGTGGTGGTGCTTTGAAGTAGTCTGTAGCTGTCCACTGGGTTTCCCAGGTGGTGCAGACCAAGGTCAGCCCCAACCTGTGTGTTTTCCCCATGGCCACCCTGCCTGAGCTATAAAGCAATCTAAGATGGCTGCTACATGTATTGGGCTTGGCGATTCCCAGGAGAAGCCAAGCTGTGAATCTAGGCTGGCTGCTGCTAGTTCTAGGACTAGGGCTCACTGAAGCCAGCTGTTGTTTGTTTGAGAGGATTTAGGAAGTTGTGAAGCATGAGCCAGACTAGCCATTCACATGGAAAAGCAGCTTGGGTGGGCCTGTAATTTAGGTGGATGGAGTCTCTGGGGATCTCCAAGGTGGTCAAACAGTGTTAGCCAGATTGATGGAGTCTCAGATATGACACCAGCTTGCTGGCTCTGTGGGGAGAGGGCCCAGAAAAGGGACAATGGCCTCTGGTTGCCCCAATGCCAGATACTTCAGCCTCTTCCAGCATGCCACTAGTAACTTCCAAGTTGCTACCCCAGCACTGGATCCCAAAGGGAGAAAGTCTGAGTGAACCCATGTGTGGGTTCTTTTAAAGGAACTGCTTGGAGCTCCAGAAGTTTCTTCTACCAACTCAATCCCCGCTAGTTTTTTCAGCCAGAAGTTGTGGGGACTTATGTGGGGAAGTGTGGGCACTGGAACCCTGGGTGGGGGTGGGGGCTGGTGTGGGACTGGGACTTGTCACTCCCAAGATATACCTCCCGAATTTTTAATCACCACACATGGGTGTGGGACTGGCCCATTCTGTGTCCGTGCCCCTCCTACCAGTCTGGATAGATGTGGTTTCTTTAATGCTGTAGTTGTCAGACTTCATTCAACTCAATTTCTGAAGGTTCTGAGTGATGGTTGTTCTATATTTTTGGTTGTAGTTTTGATGTGGTTGAGTGAAGAGGTGTGCCATGTCTGCCTGTGCCGCCATCTTGACCAGAATTCTCCTAGCCCTTATTTTAATTCAGTCCTTTCACCAATGATACAATGGACTATCCTGTTACTTTTTCAAACCTTTAGGTAGCACTCACAGTAAACACACAGAACACACTGTCGGAAAACACTATTCTCCGAGGTCAATGGGATTGACATCATAAAGAAGTAAGCTACGTAGTGGGAATCTTTTAACCTGTGTTCTTATCATGGAAGGCTTTTTCCAGTATAATCTCTGCCTGTAATATACTAAGTGTTGTTTAACTCCTTGCTGAATCAGAATCATTATTTTGAATATCATATACTGAACTGTGCTACTTACAGGCAGATGCATGTGTAGGGCCAAATAGCGTGTGGGAGATTGACTGTAAAATATGGCCTTGATTTTTCCCGGCACCCCTTGCGATGTGACTCTGCAGAGGTAGAGTTTATTTACTTACTTCTTGAATCTGGGCTGACCTTGTAACTTGCCTGGACTAATAGATACTGCAGAGGTGATGGTGTATCGAATATGAAGCTAAGCCGCTAGAGGTCTTACGTGTTTTTGCTCATGGAAGCCTGTCTGGTTGCCATGAGAATTAACTCGGGCTAGCCCGCTGGCTGTGTCCCCATCACACCTGTCACTGCATCCAGGGGCCAGCCAACCACAATGAGTGTGCGGGAAGCCACTCCAGATAAGCCAGTCAGTCTTGGCTAACCTGTGAGACTACTGCGAAATCACGAGAAAGCACAGCCAGTGTGGAATTGCCAGTTGGCCCATAGAGTTACGAGTGAGAAATGTTCATTGTTTTAAGCCCCTGGGTTTGGGGTAGGTTGTTATGCAGCAGTGTCTAACTCATGTATGTGTTGGTCCTAGAACATATTTCTTTAGGGGGGGAAAAAGCTTCAGTTTTACTGTTTGGTCACTTGTTGCTTTATCAGCAAATTGTCTTGAATGATATTTCTGCAAAATTAGTGAATCAAAGACAAGGCAGCTGATTTCCGTTGTTGTTGGTGACCCCCACGTGTTTGTTGGATTGAATTACCCTCTTTCAAATAATTTTTTCATTGTTTTTGGTATCCTTTTATAATACTTCATTTATTATTTGTTTTGTTAGCCTTGTTAGAAGGGTAACCACAGGAATGCCCGTGTCATCCTACATCCGTTTTTCAGTCTTCTGTGTGCTCAGTGTTTAGATGAAGTATGTTAAGGATTTCCTCATCATTTGTTTAGTGATAGCACACATAGTTTTTGAGCACTTGTACCTTGCATAGGCACTGGGCCAAGGGCTTTCGTGAGCTTCCAGTCTAGGAAAACTGACCAGTAAACAGCAAATTAAAATATAGTAGAGTCGCCTCTTACCCATGGATTTACTTTCTGTAGTTTCAGTTTTGTGGTTAAGCAGGTGGTCTGAAAATATTAAATGGGAGATTTCAGAAATAAGCAGTTCCTAAGTTTCAAATTGCATGCTGCTCTGAGTAGTGGGATGAAATCTTGTGCCGTTCAGCTCCATCCCACCAGGGATGTCAATCACCCCCTTGTGCAGCATCTCCAGGCTGTATATGGTACGTGTCTGTCAGTCACTTAGGAGGCATCTTGGCTCTCAGATTGTTTGTGTTCAAGTAACTCTTATTTTACTTACTAATCACCCCAAAATGCAAGAGTAGTGATGCTGGCAACCCAGATATGGCAAAGAGAAGCCTCGAGTGTTTCCTTTAGGTGAGTGCAGTACAATTGGATATTTTGAGAGAGAGACCACATAATTCTTATTACAGTATCTTGTTACAGTTGTCCAATTTTATTATTAGTTACTGTCATTCTCTTACTGTGCCTAATTTAGAAATTAAACTTTATCATAGGTATGTATGGATAGGAAAAACGCTGTATGTGTGGGGTTTGTTACTATCCACGATTTCAGGTGCTCACTGGGGTCTTTGAACATATCCCCAGTGATAAAGGAGGAGCTCCTGGAGGTGGGGCAGGAACAGCTGTGACAGGAACACATAAGAGGAAGCAGTTGGGCAGGTACATTGAAAGTGGCTCCAACATCACTGTTCACCAGGGAAATGCAAGTCAGAACCATGATGAGGTATCACCTCATACCTGTTAAGATGTCTGTGTCCAAAAAGACAGGAGGTGACAGGTGCTGGCGAGGCTGTGGTGAAGAAGGAACCCTGGTGCACTGTTGGTGGGTGTGCAGACTGGTGCAGCCACTGTGGGAAGCAGTATGGAGGTTCTTCAGAAATTAAAAACAGAACTACCATGTGATCCAGCAGCCTCACTTCTGGATATATAAACAAAGGAGACAAAATTCTTATCTTGAAGAATTATCTACACTTCCATGTTTGTTGCAGAATTATTCACAATAGCCACGGTAGGGAAACAACCTAAGTCTGTCAGTTTTGGATGATGGATCATGAAAATGCCATACATATATACATACATACAATGGGATATGATTCAGTCGTAGAAGTCTCGCCATTTGTGATGGCAAGGATGGACCTGGAGGACATGGCTAAGTGAAATAAGCAGTCAGAGAGACACAAGTGCTGCATGGTGTCACTTCTACGTGGAAGCATTAAAAAAATATTGACCTCATAAAAAACAGCAGAATGGTGGTGGCCAGGGGCTGAGGCTGGGGAAAGAGGGAGAGGTTGGTAAAAAGAGTGCAAGCTTTAAGTTGTAAGATGAATAAAGTCTGAGGAGCTAATGTATATCATGATGACTAGAGTCGGTAACACTCGATTATATAATTGAAGCTTGGTAAGAGAGTAGAACTTACAGTGAATATGTATATCAAGTCATCACATTGTACACTTTATAAAAATTGTATTTTTCAATTATACCTTAAAAAAGAAACTAAAAAAAAGGGCCCCATTAAAAATAAAAGGAGAAGCCCTTGGGGGATCAGTGGCTCCCCTGAGGAAATGCTGTATGATTTTAGATCTAAAGGATGAGTGGGAATTAGCCAGAAAAAGAGGATAGAAATAGCTTTTTTTTTGGTATGGGAAATTTATGTAGAAAGACCTAAAGACCACAGAAACCGTTGGATATGGCTGGAAACGGAGAATGCGTAGGAGCTAGTGGCAGGAGTGAATCCAGAATGTGATCAGGAGCTCAGTCATGCGGGATGTTGGAAGGCATGGTGTGGGGGGGAGACTGGAGGGAAGCAGTCTCCCCCCCGGAGCTAAGGGAGCCTCGTGAGGAGGGTTTGCAGCACTTTGTACGAGAGATGACGGGACCTAAAGTAGCACAGCGGCAACTGTGCTGAAGAGAAGTAGATGTATTCAAGGTGAAGGACAAAGGGTCTCAATAAATGGTGAGCATAACGGACAGAAGAGAGAGGAGTCGAGGGCCATGTCCAGGTGCTCGGCTTGGACAGCTGGCTGACTGGTTCCCTGAGGTGGAGGGGCATCACGAGAGATGGCAGTTCGGAAGGAAGGCAATTTATTTTGAAAGGGTTAAGTTTTGGAAACTTGTGAAATTTTAAAGAAGTATCCAGAAGGCAGCAGTTACTTGCCTCTCAGACTCAGGAACTCTCTGTTCTGGAGATGCAGCTTTGAGAGTCATGAGTGTTTGACAGTTGGAAGTGTGGACAAGAGAAGAGGCAGCCCGGCAGGGGGTGTTTTCCTTCTGAAGGACGGGGACTGAACTCTGAGGAAGTGACAGTGTATGAAAGACGAAGAGGAGTCTCTGAAGAGTACTGAGACCAACCAGAGAGAGAGGCGGGGAACAAAGAGAGTGCGGTGGCACAGAACTAAGAGTGTGAGAACGGTCAGCGGGATCAAAAGCTGCTGTGCGATCAAATGAAGTGAGGTCTGAAGAGTGTCCTTTGGCCTTAGGGACATAGCCTCTGTTTCTGAGCTCAAGCTGTAGTGTGCACTTGGGATGCTCTTTTTCCCTTTTGTCCTGGAGTTCCACTGGACTCTCGGTCCTCTTGCAAGATGTTTCTCACGTGTCCCCTCCTCTGTGAAAAGTCTCCTCCCAGCAGAATGTGTTGCCTTGTGGTGCTTTCCTCGCTACTGTAGCACGTATGAGCATTCTCGCAGATGAGTTTGGGTTCATCCGTGTATCCTGACAAGATAGCAAATTCCTGAACTCACCAAGTTTGTATGGATTCTCTTAGGACTAGGATCTTGTATTACGTTTAGCTTTTTAATACTCTTTACAGTGCCTAGCAAGTAAGTGTAGTTGATAAATGTGTGTGGATTTGAGTGCTTGATTTTGAATATAACCCTAGGTAGAAGCAACATTTAAAATTGTGCATTCAATGTACTTCAAAACCAAAATTTCTAAATAGTGCTGCCTGCTGGATGAACTTTATCATGTGCTCCTTTCTTAAATAACACTCACAATACAAATTAAATCCTGTTTTTTGAGATGCATTATTAATATAACATTGGAGAAGGGGGTCGATAGATAGTTGTCTGTAATTGGCCAGAAATGGATTAGCTTAGTTCTCTCTAATAAGCTTCTGGATCCAAAATGATCTTTCTGGACAGTGGAAACTATGTAAGAGTCAGCCGAGTAGTCGGTTCTTGTGTACAGGTTAGGAATGAGTTTGGTAACTCGTGGGTAATTGGAAGTCTGTGTGTCCGTGTGGGGTAAGCACATTGAGGTGCTTCCTGCTGCATGGGTCAGCTGCCCCAAGGGTTTGTTTCGGTTGCTCTTAGAATAGTTGCTCTTAGAATTCACTGGGGTGCCGGGGTGATGGCAGTCTTGGCTCAGCACGTGACACTCACAGTGTTAACACATACATGTCTGTATGCCTTATATTTTTTGTTGTAACTTTGAAAATTGGTAATATCCCTTTTCTCCCTTCCTGGTAATTTAGGTGTAGTCGATTTACTCAAAGTCTTCTTTTCTTGAAATGTACCTTGGCTGATATATATATTTTTTGCAGGGATGACAGGAGCCCACTCATTTGTTATGCCTCTGTGTAAAGGGTGTTCAGAACGAACCACAGGAGCAAAAAGAATGGCCTCTGCAGTGAAGGGACACAGGGCTGAGGAGTGTTTCGGTTTGGCATATGGAGTTTAATGATCGTCTTGGGTAAAAGGAGAAAGAAGGGGCTTGCTCTTGGCTTATGTTAAACAAGGATTTCTAGTTCTCAGGAAGAGCCAAAAGGAACTGCTTATAAATAAATCACTGGGCTGAGAACTGATGGTCTGTTCCTAAAATCTGTGCAAAATTATATGTAAAGGTCAAGAGAGCAGCATTAATATGTATGACCAGATTCCAACTCTAGTAGGCAATCCATTCCCTCAGGCATAAAATGAGATAGTTGAGCATTGAAGGAGAAACATGCTGTGCAAACCCATGTTATGTGCAACAGTGGTATTACACAGTTGGGGCCATGGTGTTGGGGTGGGGCAGGGCACAACTTGGTATACCCAAGAAAAGGGGCTACGGGATGTATGTGGCCCGTGGGGCCCCTGAGGAGTTGGTGCCCCTCTGCTGGGCACCATAACCAGTTCTGCTCAGTTGATTGAGCCAGAGCCTTAGGAATTACCCTTGTTGCTCCCTTCCTTCTAATCCCATTTTCACCAGTCCTGTAGATTCTACTTGTGAAGATACGTATTGAATCCATTCATTTCCCTCATTTGTTAACTATGATTTGAATGAATGAGTGTTTTTAACTGCCCCTGTTCAAATCGCCATCTGTTCTCAATGTCTTTCACTTCTGTTTTTACCCACACTGCAAACACAGTGATAGCTTCGGAAAAATCTCAACACAGGTCTTGTGAATGCCCCAGCTTTAGGGGCGTTCTTGTGAACCTCTAGGCTTTAGGCTAGGAGCCAACAGACAGGAGTAGGCAAAAGTAGGTTTACAGTGGTAAGTACACGAAACAGTTTATTCTTGCATTATTTATTTTTATTGCCACTGTAAGCCTCCTTTCGCCCACCCCTGTATGTCTCACTTGCCACATGACCTCGCAGAGTCTGCTCCTGGCTGTCTTTATTTCAGCCACGGCAGCTGGTTTTCTGGCCCTTCGGTGCCTCACACGCTCTCCCCCTCCTCAGCGTCAGCACCTGCTCTTCCCTCTTCCTGGGGTGCTTTGCCCCCTCTTTTTCTAGTAAGCTTTACATTGAGATCTCTTTCCCAATCTCAATTAGGTTCTCCTGCTATACTCTTGAAAATCCTAATGGTATTTTTCAGAACTTATCATCTGATCAGGTATCCATTCAGTCATGAGTCATTAACACCAGTTCTGTGTTACACCGTGGGTCCTAGGGGATACCAGGGTGCAGGATAGCTCCCAGTCTAGTGGAAGAGAAAGACACTAAGGAACCCTTAGTTGTGGTTTGTAGCCAGCCTTTTGAATCAAACAGGCAGGGTCAGATAGTATGGCATCATGAAGATGCTGATGATTATTGGAGAGGTCAGGGGAGGCTTCTTTAAGGAGGTGACATTTTACTGAGAACAGAGAAGGAAAGAGAAACAACCATGGAGCAAAGTGACGTTCTAGACAGAAGTAGGCGCGTGGGCTTGGGGACAGGGAGGGAGGAGTCTGATCAGTCTGCTCCCTGATCAGACTCCCCTGAGCAGGTGCATTAATGCTGGTTCTCCTAAGTGAGACAGGCCAGGTAGGAGGAGAAGCCAGCCAGAAGATATTAAATTAAGTTTTTGACATGTTAAGGTCTAGGTGCCTGCAGGAAAACCACATGCCTGGTTGGTACTTGGAATGTAGAATCACATCCCAGGCAATAGATAGTGGATAGTCAGGTTAGGCCGGAGAATCATCATATAGGTGGTGGTTGCAGCCGCAGGGCTTTGTATAATTACTTCGGTGCCTGCGGAACAGCAGCCTTTTAAAGGCACAGCTCAGATGTAATTCAGCAGAAGAGACAGGAAAACTTAAGGGCAGAGGAAGAAAGCCTTCCAGGAAAACAAAGGTCAAGGGTGCGCATTACCTGCTGTGTTTGACAGCCAGGGAGTCACTGCTGGTCTTTCAGAACGTCATTTCAGAAGAGTGCTCAGGGCAGGGCTGCACGAACGCATGGAAGGGGTGTTGGGGAAGGAGGGAAGGGGCGTGCAGAGGTGGAACTAGGGGGGTTATTGATGCGGGCAGAGGAGAGAGGGAGAGTGAGGCCAGTGATTAAAGACATGTCAACGTTTTTTTTTTTTGCTTTGCCTTTTTTTTCAGGCTCTGGACCAGAGCATCGCCACTGAATTTATAGCTCTAAGTGTAACACACCCACTGTTAGCGGGGAGCATGTGAATGTCAGAAAGCTGCAGAGTCACAGTGTAATCGACACATGGAAGCAGTCTTCCAGTAGTTAAGCATTCAACTGGAATGGTGCCCTATTTATGAAGTTTTCATAACTCATTGAGTGCTTGGCTGTGTACCTCATGGTTCTTAGTTTTATTGAAGGCCAAAATAAGTTGTGTGTTTTTTTCATTTAACGATTAAATGTACCATTTTGGGTAATTTTCTTCCTAATAATTAAATGCCATCAAATCAGTAAACTTATTTGAAGTTATTTGCGAGGCACAGCTCTTGGTGTGAGGGACACCGAGATGTGCAGAACTAGCCTCTGTCCTCAAGGAGGTCACTGTCAAAAGTCAGACAGAAAATGCACAGTGTAAAACACAGCATGCTTGACCAAGTGTCATATAAGATGTGTAACGCCATACTCAACCCTGAGAAATGTGGAAAAGGAGGTGCATTTGGCCTGGAGAAGTGAGGGGATGCTTCCCCAGCTGGGCCCTGACCTGACTGACCCGTCTCTTTCCCATTTCGTATTCTCACCTAAATGGCACATTTGAAGGTTTAATTTTCCTGCATAGTCTTAAGCCTGATGTTGTTACTAAGTTTTGTTTCTCTGATTCCTAGTACATTTTCTCCAAATGCTGTGTTCCTTGGAGGCACACGATGAAGAGATGGCGAAATGAAGGAACAGCTGAATCACAGGGGCATGGATGTTTGTCCGTTTGCTCAGCTCTGAGTTTGCTGCACTTAGAGCAGTGCTTGGCCTGTCAGCAGGGCCGCGAGTCCTTTCTGACTGAATGGAAGGAAAAGGGAGGGAGGGAGAGAAGACAGGAAGGAAATTTTTTAATATATTCGCTTCTGGAAGAACAAAGAAGAGAAAAAGGACAGAAATCCAATTCTGTGTAGAACAGTCACAGATTTGATTATAGTCTGAAAGAAGTTTGAATCTCAACATATTATTCTTTTATCTTTCGTTATTGTGAATAATCCAACATGGAATCATTTTCTTACAGCTTTTAATAGACTGGGCACCCACAATGGAACTTTTGTGATAGAAAACAGCTTTTACAAACAAGACCCCCAAATACTTCACTGTGCATCCTTTTATAAAAGATCATCTCTGCTTTGTCTTCAAGTTTCTTCTCTTTTATATTTCCTTAACAACATATTTTAATTCTATTGTCCTAAGATTGTCAGAGAATGTACTTAAAAATGATTGGATGTTATTGTATCTTGTTGATTCTTTAGAGGTCATACTTTTCTTCTTGGAAAAACACTGGCTCCTCAAGAATTCTTATCTGTTGTATGCCCAAAACAATATATAACTTCGTATAGGTACGGATATGATAGATCTAGAAACTCAAATAATCCTGATAACATATGTCCTAGGGAAGCTGCTTTATAAGTTCATCTATTTAATGAATCCGTGTAATTTTTTTCGCTGCCCTGTTTTTAATTTCCCACTCACCACATGTGAGTCAAATTAATGTAGTTTATTTAGAAGCTGTATTGCCAAGCAGCCATGGAAAGCTTCTTTGCTTACATTTCGACTTTTCCCCTTTGTCTTTGGCCAACAGCACAGCTCCTTTGGTGTCCCATCTGCTTAACACACGACAGCTATGGCCCATTTCCACTCATCTGGGTCAGGAAACAAAGAGACCTGTACGTCAGCCTGGGTGTCACCTGCCGTTGCTGTGGGTCCAGTGCAGTGAAAGACAGGAGACCTTTTGGTTTTCCAAGGAATTGATGCAATTGAGCCCATTACTGTGAATGTATATATATTTTCGGAATGTCCCTCATTGAATTTTAGAAGTTCCTTCACTTTCAGAATATATAAGCGTTCGCCTCAGAGGCGTAGCCTGCTGCCACGCTCCCCGTTGTTTCCCCCTCCTCACGTGAAATTCTCGTTACCCTACTGGGGGTTTGTTTTACTCTTGGACTGCTGACTCTCGATTCGATTTTTCTTTGAGGGTCTAAATTGGTCTAGGGCAGATCCTACTTTTGGAAGTAAAAATAATTAAATTTTCTCCTGACTCAGTAGCTAATACATCCATGAATTAGAAAAATAACTTTTTTTAAAACTCAAATTATCAACAGTTCAAACAACAGTACTATTTTGATTGGTTTGTTAATTAATTTCTTATTATGCATCTTATCTCATTCTAAACAAGAATTCAAAGAAGCTCAAAATAATAAGAGTAACACACATTATGAAAAATAAAGAAAGCATCTAGGACCACAGGAAAGTAAGGGTGAAGGGATAAGTTTAGTTCACAAAAAATTATTAGGAGTGGATTTTGCTATTCAGTGGGTAAAGTTAAGTTGTAGATTCAGTTCTAAACCTGCTAGTGACCAGAGCAAAGATGCAGACATGCTCAGCTGAGAGTCCCAGTATCCTCAAGATGTAAACATAGAGTTTTCCTTTCAAAAGAATATAAAAGATAAATGTTTCCCAGGTGCCCTCAGAGACAGTGAACTGGTTGATGTAGACAATATCCTTACAATAAACACAACAGTAAATTGATAATAAATGGGTGCTTACTGTGGACAAGGCACTGTGCTTAGTGCTTTATGTATATTTTCTTGATCAATTCCCCAAATTATTTTCAAATTAGGAAATAGACCCCAAGAGATTGACTTATCCACAGTCATAGTAAGTGAGGAGAGAGGATTTAGAAAACAGGCAAATCTGACTTCATTGTCCTCGCCCTTAATTATTTTGCTGTACTCTATTCATGCTACTATGTTTTTGTTGTGCCCCTTAATGTAAGTCAAGGGCAGAACCCAAAAACATAATTCAAAAAAAGTCATTCTAAGAAGAGATTGATGCAATTCAGTCTATATCTACAGCCAGCCCTCTGAAGGTCTTACTTGGGCCAGGGGTAAAATTTAGATGATCTAGAACTGTCTTCTTAACCTTTGTTGGATCTCTTTGATGATGTAGGGGAAGTTACAGACTTTTTCTTGAAAAAAGTACATATATGTATGTTATAGGCAACTCACAGACCTGCCCACAGAACCAGTTCATAGATCCAGAGCTGGGCGGCCGAGGCCAAGGCAGTCAACTCTGGTAAATGTGCAGTGTGCTAAAGGGACACAGCAAATGCTTCTGCATCAACTGGCTGTTCAGTAATAGGTGGCTTGTCCTTTCTTAAGTCATAACCCAGGAGATGTTTTACTAGATTCTAAGTTCCAGATCTCATAGGACATTAGACAATTCCTGGTGGCAGGGGAAGTATAGGAAAACGTTTAGTCATTTGTTTAAATTTGCTAGGATATTTGACCTTTGATGGTCTCACTGCTCAGATGTAGGATGGATCATTTTAGCAGGTGTATTCTGGTCCCCATTTCTCCTGGATTAAATTTGGTGGTTGTGCTGACCACTGTATTCAGACTAAATAACTGTAGGGGTAGGTGAAAGCCACACTATGAAGTCAAACCTTTTAGCATTTTAGGGAGGCATGTAGTAAATGTCCCTGGAAACTAGACTAACAAGACTGTGAACAGTACTTTTCAAAGCCCCTGTATCAGACATCTAGCAATATACCTAAGATTGCTCTGCTTACTTAGTAGTGTCTGGCCCAGTTTTATACAAAGATTTACAACCAGAGGTGTATACACAACTATTCTGTAGGTGTTCAGTACTTGTACAACCAGGTTGCCCTGGATTAGAATCCTAACTCTGCCACTAGCTGTGTGATCATGGACAAATTATACACAAATTACACAAATTACACACCTCATCCAAAAAATGACAATGATAAAGGTACCTACCTCAGGATTGAGCTTAAAATGAGATAAGATGCGTATAGTGCTGGGATAATACACTCTTCACACATGTTTAGCTTTTATGAATATTATTATACTTAATGGCAATGCTGCAGAAAGTGAGTATCTCTCTGTGTTGTCTCCATGTGTAGCCTTAAAGTCATGAGGGCCGGAGAGCCTTTGGAGAACTTGCTGAGTTTCAGCGCCTGTTTTCAGCGTGGGCTGTCCTGGTGTGTAACAGTGCTTTTTCTCAGCCGACCATTCCTGATGGCAAAATGCCGCTTGGGTGGTCCCCCTGCGCTGTTGACCCTAGTAGCTCATACAGAGCCCACGTGCAAGGTTTTACACTGTGGGCAGTGAGTTTTAAAACTTTTCCTGGACTTACCTTGTTTATTTCCCTGTTTGGACTTTGGGCATCGGCTGTTGCTGATGCTTCATGTTCTCTCTTCTCCCCTCCACACAGAAAATTTATTCCCTTAATGTTTTAAAGAATGTCCATCAGGGCTTATTCGGGGGGAAAATACCTGATAAATGTGGCACAGGTCTGGAGGTGTGGTAAAATGTGAGGGACGGGGAACGGGGACGGGCTCTCAGAGTGGATGAGATCCCTTATCTGTATGTCCTTTTCACAGTGTTTCCACAGTGATTCTCTTCCTTAGAAGATTTATTTTATTGAATAGTTAGTCCGACATGTCTGTAACATAATATATTTTACAACAGCGAGACTTTCAGAGTCACTGCTTATTTCTAAAAGATGCGAAATACAAATAATATTCAGCTTTACTTTGCATTAGTTTTATAGACACGGAAATTTTGCAGTGTTCTTTCTCAAGTAAAAGTATTACTTGAACCATCGATATTTTATAGCATCTAAAATTGTGACTTACCTGTTTCCATGGATCCATGTGGATGACTATGAAACTTGAGGAGGCAGCAGGTACAGTAGTAGTTGGTTATTCTACTTAACTTGAATATTGTGTCCCAGGCGTGGCAGCCATGTGGGGTCTTTAGGGACCACACGGCTTGGACAGAGAAGAACCATGTGGTTTTAGTGGGTACGAACCATGTGGCTTTAGGGTGCTCCCTTTTTGCCATGTGGCTTAGGAAGCAGGAGAGACTTTGCCTGGAAGGAAAGGGGTGAAAGGACTCTTGGTGGGCTAGGAGAAGTGTCACGTGGGTTTGGATTAACTGGAGATCGGGGTGACAACACAGCTGATGGTGCCGGAACCAAGGGGCTGCCTGAGCCACGGACTTCAGTTTCTTTTCCTGAGAGGTGGTACTCTGGACTGGGCAGAGGGGGAAGAAAAGACTGTGCATTTGTGGGTATTCTAAAGGACTTTGGGATCTCAAGGAAGACATTAAGTCGTTACTCTTAAATTTGTATAACTTTTAAAATAAATAATCCCTTTCCTTTTCACCAATCTCTGGTATTGAGAGACGTCTTTCCCTGGCGGTGGGCAAGGCGAACCTAGTATGGGGTAGGGGGACCCCCAGAGCACAAGGGTGGGTCCATTACATAATAGTATATCATTCTCCCCTCCCCCCCGCCCAAGTCTGTTCTGTAACAGTTTTTTTTGTGCCTTAGTTTTCTTTTGTAAAATAGAGATAATAGTATCTTCTTAATGGATTTGTGAGGGTTAAATGACAGAGTTCTTAGCATTTTTCATTATGAGTACATCAGTGTGAGCTCTGTGACTCTGAGTTCAAATCTTAGCTTTTATTCAGATTAGTAGTTCAATATTCAGAATTTATTATCAAGCACGTTTTGGCATTCGTGACTTCTGGAAATAATCCTTCAAATGCAAGAATTCTGTTGTAGACAAATTTGTTAGATATATTGAAAAGGTTCACTATCTTTAGTGTAAACGTGTAAAGTAACGTTGACTTTTCACTGCCTAACTCTACAACTCGATTAAGCATTGTTTAACTTTTAAGTCAGGAAAAACCATCCATTCTCTTTCAAAAGAAGAATATTTATCTCATTTTCAAATTTGCACTGAATCACTCTTTGGCACGTAAAATTTTATCTTTTAGAATCTGTTCTGCAGATGTGGAGTCTGCTGCTTTAAAACTTGGCTGAGTGAAAGTTTCATATACGTATTGCATTTAGAGGCATTTAAAAAAAGAAAGAAAAATAATGGCTGTAATCCTGAAGACTAAAGGCTCCATACCTCAGTGGCTTGTTGAAAAGCCTGCCTACACCTGCTAATATCCAGGGAGAAGTTGGTCCAGAAATACCCTTGAGCCCTGGCAGCACCCGGGTGAAGGGTGGGTGGAGGCAGATTTCTGTGAGACTTGTCATCCCCACTTTATCCTGTGCTGGCCACCGTAGTCTCTTCCCTTCCCCCCGTATGTCCTGGTTTTCCACCTCCACCCACTGTGCTCTATCTTGCTCTTGTCAGGAAGCAGTAACCACTTCTTAACATAAATTAAACAGCCATCTGTAATTACAGACACTCTACATCTTTCTCCACGTTTTACGGCCAGATTCACGTACGGTTTCTCATCTTGATACGTGTTGTAAGAATAATGACATTGAGATACTTGCTTTACGCCCCAGGTGGATTCCCTGTGGATTTCCTGCTCCCTCATGCAGCATTCATAGAAATGCCCTTGGAGAATTAAAGGGTTCTTCTGTCTGTTCTCAGTGCCCTCTCCAGAAGAGCTGATTTCTGTCAGTGACCTCTTCCTGTTCATTCCCAGTGGGTCAGAAATATATCCTGTTAGAAGCACTGGATCTTTGCTATTTCAATTTCATTTTCTATCTTCTCAAATTCCCCGTTTATATTAATAACAGCATCATTCTGCTTTGTCCATGACCTTTGTCAGGGACACTGTCTTCATTCCTTCTTGGTTCCATACTCTGCAAACACGAGCCCAGCGCTTTTACTGGAGCACCAGTCCAGACCGATTTGGGGGCACAGCACCTGCCCAGCAGGGGACTTCAGGCCTGCCCTTCATGATTCCAAAGCTCTTACTGTTGTTGACTCCCTGCTGCTTCCCAGAGTTTACAGAATATGGTGCACATTCCCTGGCTGGGTTTGCAAGGCCCTTCCCATTCTAGTCCTAGCCTTTTCCATCCTCATCTCAAGATGTGTCATGTGTGCACCCCCTGCCGTGTGCGTGCACGTACACACACACACACACACACACACACACACACTATGTCAGCCCAGTCACCAACCTTCCAAGGCCTTTGCTCATGGTATTCCTTCTGCCATAAATCCACTCCTTCAAATCTACCTCACAGCCCTTTCTTCCCATTTAGGAGCCAAACTGAATGTCATGTCCTCCCCTTAGCCTGTCTCCCTTAGTTCCATTCCTTTTCTTCCCAGCCAGGTTTTATGGGATTCTTATCTGTATTTAAATAGCATTTTATGCAGGAGCACCTGCTCTCTCTCCCCCATCACTTCCTGCTCCTAATTCCGTAGCATTCTGACTGGTGCCCCCGTCATTCTACTGAAATTGCTTTCCCAGGCCTCATCTATGACCTTCCTTTCTAGTTAAATCCAATGAAGGCCTTTCATTCATTTTATTTAATATCTCTTTGGAATTGACACTTTTGCTTATACCTTCCTTTTAAACGTTCTCCTTTGGCTTTCCTAACACTGCCCCCAACCCCCACCTCTCATAACTCTTTCGTGTCTCCTATCTCACCCCTTCCCTCTTTGCTTCCTGTTCCTTAAGAATTTGTTCCATGGGGTGTGCCTTCTGCAGATCCCACAGTTGTGTCGCTGTCTACATTCTAATGACTCCTAATTGTATTCCTTTCGCCTATACGGTTAGAATCCCCACCAGCTTGTCACACAAGTATCTGAACCTTAACCTGCTCTTATCTCCTTTAGCATTACTGTCTTTTGTCTTATGCCACACCTTCCTCATCCCTCCCTCACGGACACCGTTTGCCCTCAGAGTTAATTTTCTCTACACCTTCCCCACCTTGTTGCCTTAGCCTGGCCTTGATCATTTGTCACTGGAGCTATTCAACCTGCAGGTTTGTGCCCTCCAAATAGTCTTCCCAAGCTGCAGGCCTGATTATATAGCTTAAGCCACTCTCCGTTTAGCAGGTCCATAATCTCCTAGAGTTTAAAGCCTGTAATCCCAGCACATCTCAAAGGATATCCTTTATCATCTGGGAATTGCCAGTGATTGTTGCTTCCCCATCTTCCCCTTAGGACCAATGGCACTTCATCCTCTTATTGAAGCAAAACAAGCCTCCTGATCTTTGTGTCTTTCCTTCTGCAAGCCTCCTGATCTTTGGGTCTTCTACACCAATTTCTAGAGTTTACCCCTCCCCTCACAACTATGAGGTTCACCTGCAGAATCTCAGCTCTTCCCAAGATAAACACATCTGTGGAACACTTTCCAGATCTTTCTCCTCTGTCTCCTCTTGGGCTGTTGCCTCATGACCTGATGACATTTTTTCTCAGTTTTTTCCTCCATTAGATTATGTGTTGTTGGGGAAGAGGCACCTTTGTGTCCCCAGGTACCTACCAAGATCCCTCACCTACAGAAAGAATGAAACACACATTTCTTGTTTACATTTGTTGAAGCGTGGCCCTATGGCTTATTGCTTGTCCATTATTTCCACCAACCAAGCTGTGATTTCCATGAAGGTGAAGGCCCATTCCTACTCAGTCCTCCTTTCTTCAGAGCTGGGAACAGTGCTCATGCTTTTGAAAAGTTGACTGGAGCAAATTATTTTGAAGACCATTTTAGGAGAAAAGAGTAGAACAGTACTGAAAGATAGGTAATGATATAATATAAGTATGTGTGGTTTTAATGATATAAATGTATGTTTAATTATATAAATGTGATACAGGATTTTACTTTCATTAAAGGCCTATTCTGTGTACAAAACAGTGCTAGATATTGAGAGAATAAAAGGAGTCCAAATCGGCATCTGTTTGGATGGTTGTATTTTGGCATTATAGAAGGTGTGTGAAGGTCTCCATATATTCTTTTGAAATACTTGCAAAGCATTTTTGCCACAAGTTTGAGCAGAACAATCTTTGTGAGTGTTCTCTTAAACTCCTCTACTACATTTCTTGTGAACTTCATGATAGGTTAAAAATAAAAGGTTTTTAGAGGGAGGGAAAAAGGAACCTACTGCCTCAATATACTTGGTTATACATCTGAGTTTTCCCTTCCCTCTTCCTATATTTAAGGCCACTTACTGAGTAAGGCCACTTACTGAGATATATACAGATATATTATGTATTGTGTATTCGTACACAAACCTTTAAGCCGCTGACCATTTGACATGTGGTATAGAGGTTTAATTTAATGTTGGTGGGAAGCTGTCGCCTACCTCACCTGCAGCGGTGTCGCAGGTCGCTTGGACCAGCACCCTCTGTGTGACAGGGTTCTTCACTTCTTAGTCTGCGTACCAGACCCTGATCTCACATCTGTGATTTAATGAAATAAAAGAAGTAAACAGTGTTTTGTAAAGACCTTTGGGGTGATTTGGTTTATAAGAGCAGGGAGTAATTTTTGTCTAATAAGAGTATTGGTATATATTTTAAATTGAGAATCTCTTCCAATTCCATCTGGTGAACTGCTTCATCTGAGGTCTCCTAAAGTGTTCCTCAGAATGTTTAATTACTGACAGTCGTTCTAGGAATTTAATGGGACTTGCAGCTATACAGATTCCAGCTGAAACGAGAAGAGGGTGAAGCTTTTTAGTGTATTTACAGAGTCACGCAACCATCACAGCCATCTAATTTACAACATTTCCATCGCCCTAAAAGGAAACCGTGTGCAGTCATCCCCCATTCCTGCTCCTGCCCGAGGCAGCCACTGATCTGCTTTCTGTCTATATATTTGCCTTTTATGGACATTTCAGATAAATGGGATGGTCTAATATATGGTCTTTTGTGTCTGCCTTCTTTATTTGGCATAATATATTTTGAGGTTTACCCATGTGATAGGGAGTTGTGGGTTGAATAGCAGCTCCCCAAAGGGGATTTCCCTATCTAATTCCTGGAACCTGTGAATGTTATCTTGCTTGGGAATGGGATGTTTGCAGAGGTGATTGTTAAGGATCTTAAGATGAGATCATCCTGGATTGTCCAGGTGGACTCTAAATCCAATGCAAGTATTCTTATAAGAGATAGAAAAGGAAATACAGAGTGGAAGGCCATGTGAAAATAGAGGCAGAGATTGGACTGATGTCATTATAAACCAAGGAAGCCAAGCAATCCTGACAGGCTCCAGAAGGTAGAAGGGGCAAGGAGGGATTCTCCCCTAGGGTCTCCAGAGCTGTGGAAGAATAAATTTGTTTGTTTGTTTATTTATTTATTTATTTATAGACAGAGGAGGAGGGAGAGAGCAAGAGAAACATCAGGGTGTGGTTGTCTCTCGCGTGCCCCCAACCGGGACCTGGCTCCACAACCCAGGCATGTGCCCTGACTGGGAATCGAACTGGCAACCCTTTGGTTTGCAAGCCGGCACTCAATCCACTGAGCCGCACCAGCCCGGACAATTCTGTTGTTTTTAGCCACCCAGTTTGTAGTTATTTGTCATGGCAGCCTCAGTCATGTACTCATGATGGTTATCACTTTTTTATTGCCAGTTTTCCTTTGTATGACAGTTTCATATTTTGTTTATCCATTCATCAGTTAATATACATTGGGGTTGTTTCTAGTTACTGGCTGTTATGTATAATGCATCTCTGAACTTCGTGTTCAAGTTGTTGCATGGGGAAATTCTTCAGTTCTCTTGGGTGGACATCTAGGGGTGGAATTTCTGAGTCATGCAGTCAATCTGTTTTACAGAACTGCCAAACTGTTTCCCAAAGTGGTTCCACCATTGCGCATTCCTACCAACGATGTATGAAGGTTTCGGTTTCTTTACTTGCCCACCAACACTTACTGTTGTCTGCCTTTTTTATTATGGCTGCAGTGGGTGTGAAGTGGTATCTCATTGTAATTTTGATTTGCATTTCTTTTCTTTTTTTCTCTTATTGTTCAAGTACAGTTTTCTGCCTTTTCCCCCCACCTCTCCTCATCACTCCAGCACTCCCCACCTCTTTCCCCTGTTTCTACCCCCCCCC
>VMDR010007482.1:0-40385 GCA_007922815.1 Macrotus californicus | reverse complement strand
GAATACGCCCAGGATCCTATGAAATCCCACCAAAATGCAGGGCGGCCCAGGTGTGTGTGCCTCGGGTGTGAACCTCCTGAAACTCACTTGTCAGTATCTCCATTTGAACTGCTTTCTCTCAAATACCTATTCTACAGAGCCCATTTCTGGTTATTTTAATCCTCAAAAGCAAGCAGTTTTTTTTCTTATTCAACAGATATTTTTTTAAGGGCCTATTTTGTATCTGGCACTTTCCTAGGCACAGATGATAAAACACAGACTCAGGTTCTGAAGTGTTTAGGAGAAACACAAGTGTAAACAAGTAATTAAATAACATGTTGTAAACACCAAGTGCCAGGCCCACAGCGTATTCAACTAAAAACAAAAATGGAGAGGCAAGAATCCTTTATTTGAGATCACAGAATTGCGATCTGGGGGCATAGATTCAGGAAGAAATTCAAATTGTGTCCCAATTTCAGGGTGAAGGCAAGGGTTGTTTTTGTGTTTTGTTTTGTTTAATGAGAAAAAAAAGGAATAAAAATAATTACACATATAGAAGAAATGAATTTGTATCGGTGATAAGAATTATTTTTAGCTAGCCATACACGGCTGCTTACTGTTTCTAAGGAATGTCCATAGTTGTCAGTTCTTGCGGTCAACGTGTCTGCTTTCCTGTTAGTTTTACAAACAGCTGTTTGGAAGACAGTGCTGCCTTGGCCCAGTCCAGAGGTTATTTTGTCCAGTCCAAACATTCCAATGGTTCAAGGAGTAAGACGTGCAAGTTCTTCTGTAATGGCTGTTTTGGCTCCATTTTAAAATGACTCTACTTATGTCTATTCACAAGGGGAAGAGTAGGCCTACAAAGGAGAATGGGTTTAATTCTGCCTTCAGGTATGGGAGTCAGGGATACAGTGGGTCTTGAAAGGTAAATAATACATTTGCTTATGGAAGTAGGGTGAAAAGAAAAAAGCATTCCTGACGACAGTAGCTAGTCTCCAAAGCCAGTCACCATCAGCTCCTTCCCTCCTTGGACATAGGTGATGTTTCTCACATCAAATGTGGGATCTCATTCCCCTACGCTTGAATATGGGCCGATCTTAGTGACCAATTCTAACTCATACAATATGGTGGAAGTACACTCTGTGACTTCCAGAGTTTGGACAGAAAGGCCTTGCCACTTCTACCTATTCTATTAGGAATGCCTTGCTCTTGGCACTATGCTGTGAGAAAGCCTAGGCCCCATGCAGAGGCCCATGTGGAGAGGAACCAAGGCCCCCCAGCTCTCAGCCCTGGCTAAGCTCCCAGCCCACAGTCACGATTGATTGCCAAACATACAAAACCTTTGAGATGACTCCAGCCCCAGCCACCATTTGGCTGACACTGCATGAGAGAACACAACAAGAACTGCCCAGCTGAGCCCATCAGCCGCTCCCTCGATAAAAGATAACAATAGTAAATGGTGGTTGTTGTTTTAAGCCACAGTGTTTTGGGGTATTTTTTAATATAGTGGTAGATAAGTAGAACACAGATGAAGGCAGAAGCCTCAGTAATGGCACAGGGACACTAAGCAATAGCCTGACATGGAGCATCACAGGCTCACTCAGATTGAGAAAAGGGATAGAAGGAAGGCAAGGCATAAGGCTTCATGGTCACGACAGGATATGACAATCTGTGATGCCACACCAGTCTTTGAATACATACCACATGGTAAGGATTCCATCCTACAGGCAACGGGGAAACCATAGCAGAGGTCTTAGAGAGAGTGGGGACGTTACTATGCTAAGATCTGAGAATGCCCTTCTAGCATCAGTGTGCTAAAGGGTTGGTTATCCAGGAAATACTATAGTCACTCCAGCTGGAGAGCATGAGGGTCCCAAACTAAGGTCAGGGAAGAGGAGATGGAAGGGAGTGGGCATATTAGCTGCAAAGAATGATAACCTGTAGGATTTGGAGATGGTTTGTATATGAGATTGAGGGGAAGGAGAAATTTTTCAAAACCTCATTCATTCATTAAATTCTGATTGAGAGCCTACTGAGTACCAAGAATGCTTCTGGGCCCTGAGGATAAAGCACTGAATTAAACATTCTAGACCCTAGTGAGCTTATATTCTAGTGAGAAAGAAAAACAAATGGGTTTAAGTGAGTTTAAGACTCAATTTCCAGTTAATGGCTTCCTATTAATTCACCTTCCCATTTCTCATGCAGTATATAGGAGAAACGGACAGTTTTCCAGAAAGTAAAATGAACACCTTTAATTTAACAGTCTGATGATGATCCATGATGCAGATTATCTGGGCACTGGAAAGAGTTTGAGACTTATTTTTTGATACTGTTAGACCTCACATGTGGGTCAGAGGTGTTTTCTGGGTTGTGTATTATAGTCTTCAGTTCCAGAGGCCAATACCATGTAGCAAAAGGAAGCATAAAGGATATGCTTCAGCCAGGGAGGAAGTGATATTCATTCATTTTCCTACAGTCTTGTACACATTTAATTCAATAAATACCCACCACTCTGACTGCTGGGAAGATAACAGTGAAAAAGGGGAAAATAATCTTCAATTCATTGGACTTACATTGTATTAGGGAAGACAGACAACAAACAGTAAAGAAACAACATAATATCAGTGTATTAGCTTCATATTGCTGCAGTAACAAAATACCATGAACCTAGTAGCTTAACACACTGTGGATTTATCTTATAGTTCTGAAGGTCAGAAGCCTGAAAATGGACCTTATGGGTTAAAATCAAAGTGTCAGCAAGACTGTGTTCTTTCTGAGAATCCATTTCCCTGCCTTTTCCAGCTTCTCAAGGCCACCTAATTCTTTGGCTCATGGCCCCTTCCCACAATGACATCATTCTGACTTCCTCTTGTCTTGTCCTATCTCCTTGGACTTTGATCTTCTTGCCTCCTTCTTACAAGAACTCTTGTCCAACCCAAATAATCCAGGATGATCTCCTCATCTCAATATTTTTGATTTATCACATCTGCAGTCTCTTTTGTCATGTAAGGTAACAAACATATTGACAGGTTCTATGCATTAGGCTGTGAACATCTTTGAGGACCATCATTTGGCCAACCAGAAATATAAAGTAGGGTGCCCTGGCTGGTGTGGCTCAGTGGATTGAGTACCAGCCTGTGAACCAAAGGGTCACCAGTTCAATTCCCAGTCAAGGAACATGTCTGGGTTGCGGGCCAGGTCCCCAGTATGGGGTGCATGAGAGGCAACCACACATTGATGGTTCTCCCCTTCTCCTCCTGCCTCCCTTCCCCTCTCTCTAAAAATAGATAAATAAGTTTAAAATATATACATATTAAAGCAGGATAAGTAGATTAAAAACTGTGACTGGGGAAGAAAGGAATAAAAAATTAGGTCAAATGGGGGATGTGATTATGTAAGTTCTACAAACTGTGGTAAAAATATCAGGATTTAATTCTCCATGTGTTGGGACAACTCTGGACGATTGACTAGCTGGGTAAGGCATGATTTGATTTAAGTCTTGAAATTTCATTTTTGATGTTGTGTAGAGACCATTTGTAATTAATTTTATTCCAAAGAAGACCAGAAAAGGGGACTGAAGGACAATGTGTGGTCAAGGGAGGTGTTTTCATTGCTATTATTTCGACTCTTTTTTGTTTGTTTGTTTTACTTTGGAACTATTTCAGCAAGTCTAGGTGCTGGTGGGAATAGTCTAGTAAAGAAGGGAAATGCATGATATGGGAAGAGAATGGGTTAAAAGCAGAGGCAAAGTTCTTGGCTAGGCAAGAAGGCAATAGGATCCAGTTCACATGTGGAGGGGTTGGACTTTGATAGGAACAGACACCACTCTTTCTGTGTTAACAAGGGCAAGGTGGAACAAGAGGAAGGAGACGGGTGCAGAACACTAGTGTGTGGTACCTATTGCCCTGGTGGAACAGGAAGCAGGCATTGCTAAGTGTGTGTGTGTTGGCGTGGGAGGGGAAGGGGAATGTCATAGGGGAGAAAGATAACTGTGAAATATTTATTTAAGAGAGTGAGAGAATGCATTGACTATGGAAATGTTGCAGATTTCCTGGGCAGTGTTGAAAGCCCTGGTGGTCATTAACTTAAAGCCGGCAGGGTTGTGTGCATATGTTTTCCTCAGTTATGATCAGCTGTGTGGGGACAGTAATGGAGAATGGGAAAAGCTGGATTCAGTCAGGGTTAGAGTTTTGAATGTAAACGCAATGGAGAGAGAAGAGAAGGGATTTGATGGTGATGTGAGGGGGCAATTACAAATATGGACTATGGCATCTAAGTTGAATGAAGTAGAGAAGTGAGGACACAGGGCAGTAATGGACAGTAGAAAAAGGTAGAGCCAATGGATAGAAGGTCCAGAGAGTAAAAAATATCAGTATGGGGGTGTTAGAATAATAAAACATCGTTGGTATGTGAGTATTAGAATGGGAAAAATAGGAAGTAGTGTTTAGAATGCGATGTCTGAAATTGAGACTTTGGAGGGGATATCTGTACTGGATAACAAAAGATACTATGAGTTTGGATAATTAAGGTGCGCTGGAAGATGAAGTCACTGGAGACAAGAATGAGCTTATTAATGTTCATATAGATATTGAAACCAGAAAGGATGATAACAGAATAATAGTAGGAAAACTTCCAAGTTGGAAGGATGGTCAGTGGTTACTAAAAGGAGGGGTATCAAATAGAGCAGTCACAGGCATTTGGGGGTGCAGGGAGAACAACAGTCTGGAAGTGGGACTGAAGAGCATTACCCATTAGGTACAGTGGTACACGGGGTGTTGAGAAAGAAAACAGCCATCATCTGGGAGACCTCCAGGGAAAGCACTGGCCTGAAGGAACAGCCCAATTTCTATAAAAACAAGAAGATGAAAGGGGATTCTGCTGATGAAACATGAAGGGTTCTAGAGAAGATCGCTGTAAAGTTTCAGGCTTCAGAGGAATAGGAGCTTGGGTCAGGAGAGAGCTGACCTAAGATGCATGATAATGCCTTGGGAGACTTGGGCTTTTCATGGGGACTGTGGTCACAAGGGATTCAGGAAATCGTGGGATTGATCTGACATTCTATTAGGGCAGGAGTCACCAAACACTTTCTGTAAAGAACCAGATAGCAAACACTTTAGGCTTTATGGAACATAAGCTCTCAGTCACCACCACCTAGCTGTGCCACTGTGCAACAAAAGCTGCCATAGAAAATGCATATGTAAGTGGGGGTGGCTGATAAGTTCTGGGGACTGTAGTTCAGGCAGTTTCAGGGATAAAGCAGGTACAGGTTGGGTGGGGTGGGAATGGTATTTGCACTAGAAGCTTATACTATTCCAGAGCCCCCCATTCTCCCTGCGGAGGGAGTAAGGGCTAAGCACTCTCCCCTGCGGCATTTAGGTGTCTGCAGACCCACTCAGACCTTGCTGTAGCCTTTTGGGTTTCAGCTAGAATAAGGCATGAGTGGTGCAGGCATCCTCAAAATACAAGTGATGAGGGAGAGTCATTTCTGAGGGAAAGGTGATGAATTTTATCCATAATATTTACTTTGAAGTATCTGTGAGACATCCAAGTAGAGAGGACCAGGGACCAGTTGGATGGGTTTCGAAGCTCAGAAGATGTCTGGATGAAACTACAGATGAAGAAGGCATTGTCACTGGGGAGGGGATAAATTTAAATCATGCCCAGGCTCCAGCTGGAGGCAGAGAGATTCAGAAACAGAAATCCCGAGTCCTGAGGTTTCCAGTGTTATGTATTGATAAAATCAATCCCATGTTTTTCAAAGCCCATCTTCATTTTGTGCCAGGTGGGCACTGAGATTCCAAAGAATAGGGGGCAGAAAATTTCCACGGTGCACAGATGAGATAAATGTACTACTTGCCTGAGGTTGTATGAGAGGTATAGCCAGAAAAATGAGTGCATGAAAAAGTCTTGAATCTTCTGCACTTTTTCAGGAGACTAGCACTTGTTTGTGAATAGCTGTTAAAATTCCCTCTGCCCTCTTTGGATGGCTCGTTTTTTCTGCCCATCATCACCTTTAGAAGACAAAAAAATTAAATGAGGTGATATGTAAATCATTTGACATTACAACCAATTAACGGCTTCTACAGATGGAAGTAATGGAAACTGTTGCATAAGTGGATCTTTTCAGGTTTTCTCTTTCTGTGTCCAGAGAACCCAGAACTCAGTATGAGGTAGTGGAAAGGTGGTTCCCACTGGGACTCTGAGGACCTCGATGTGAGGTGGTTTTGGCACAGACAGGACCTGTGACCTTGGGCTCCTCACTTAACCTCTTTGCACCCCAGTGTTCTCACTTGTAAAGCGCCAACTCTGCCAAGCATATGCCAGGCACCTTATGCACTTGTTTTGTTTAGTAATCCCTGCCTAAAACAAGGCTGCTGTGAGAGCCACATGGAAATGGGTATTAAAGCACTTTAGAAACCTTAAAGAGATGCACCAGCATACGGCACTGGGTAACACCAACCATTTGTTTTCAGTGTCCTTGATTGTCATAAAAACAAGTTTGCCCATGCCTAAAAGCCTCATTTTTCGGTTTGGTTTTCTCTTTGTGCTGCTGTTTTCTGTTATTGTGTTTAGGTTAAGGAACCAGATCACCCATTTATCGTTTACATTTTCTACTAAAATGCCAAACTCAGAAAAAGGAAAGTGAAGTTCCAAAATTCTTGAGCGACCTGAGCCCCAACCCTCTTACTCAATTTGCTGGGACTTTTATAACCCACAGTCTGCTGATCTTTCTAAAACTCCCCTGAGCAAGATAAAGGGTTTGGAAAAGAAATCCGTAGGGGTGCTCTTTCCTGGCCTGAGAGGGCACTGCCATTCGAATATGACGGCATTCTTGTGTTATAATTTACACCTGCATTTCATGCATTTTATTCACTGCCAATAATTATTGAATAATTACTTTGTTCTCCCACTGTGGCCTCTCTTTGTACTCCTACTTCTTCCTAGGGTTTCAGCAAGACTGTTGCCTTTTGAAAGTTTCTTTGGTTCTGGAAAGGAGGCAGGTGGTTTGTAACTCTTATTTTTGAGCCAAGTATTTAAATAGACAAGACTTTTAACCCAGTAGCCTGTCCCGTCCCCTGTGCGGTTTCCACGTGCACGGTTTACTGAAAGTAAAATAGGAAGGAGTTTGTCCTAGGAAGTCACTTTTGCTTAAAGACCTTAAAATTCATGTGTTTGTGACTCCCATGTTACCTATTTTCATGTAGCATCTTCCAAATTTGCTAAGCTGACTTGAATTAAGATAAATTAGATCATTTGCAGCCCACTTGCCTGCCAAATTCAAATTGGCACTTGAAGCACTTTATCTATGTTTGGGGGTTTGTTGGAAGACAACATCATCAAGGTTTAGCCATGTGGACGGAGTTTGTTTTGTTTCACTGTATGGGAAAGCAAGTTAACTCTTGCTTTTTTTTTCTTGTTTGTTTTTCTCCCTTTGCTGCAAAAAATAATTCCCCAGGCACCCACTTAGTCTGTCTGGATATCTCTTTCCTAATGCAAAGAACAGTCCTGTCTTCTGTCCAGGAAACAAATAAAAACTTCAGAAATGGTAGATAAATGTAAAGTACTAGACGTAACCTGAGTGCTTACCTACATGAACTTCTAGTCATTCCAGTGTCATTGCTCTGGGGAAATTTCTGTTAAGATTGGAATCTTTACTCACTGTTTTTTCTGTTGAATAACTCAAATGACTCTTGGAAGGAGCTTAAACTTCTGTTAGTCCCAGAAGAGTGCTTGTTCTGCATCCTAAGTGTTCGCTGGGTTTTTGCCGCATACTTTCTAACCATGACAGACTTCCGTCTATGACAGTTTAATAACCAGATCTCTCTTGAACCTGATTATGGAAATGGAGACAAAAGCAATTCTGGAGTCCAAGCCTTGCACATGGTATCAGCCTGCTTTGCATAATCACTCAACCTCAGATTTTGTAACCAAAATGACCCAAGCCCTGGCATTACAAGATGATTGAATGCTTATTATTAGAAGGCAACCCCCTTCGGATAAGTATGGATACTCCTCAAATTGGTGGTGTAATGTAACACCCAGCACGTACTAAGGTAAAGTGCTTTAAACTCCTTTCTCAGTTAATCCTCACATCAAGGTTTCTATGAAGTTGGTGGGTGGAAGGCAGGAAATAATAAGATCCTTTGCTTTATAGCACAGGAATTGAGGTAGTTAAAATCAGTTTGGAAATCTAAGCGTAAGATATTCAAGACATCATTTTGTTCATGGGGGCCTCCTCAGTATGAGGAGTTTCTAAGTGATTTTCTCTTAGAAAAGAAATGATGATAAATGGAGTCATTGAAATGTTTGAAACTTCACTTTGTTTTGTTGTAAATAATACATTCCTTTAAATAATACCCCCCTATAAGCACATATGTCACCTCACCTAGCCTTCTCTGTTGTGAAAAACTCAGATTTGGGAGATGACAGATTGGCATCCCAAATGCCCCAATTAAAATATTTGGTGAGCTGAAGTCTGCCTCTATGTATTTTTTAGGCATTGGCCAAATTATTCATTTAATAAATTATTACTGAACATCTGCCACACACTAGGTACTACTCCAGGGTGCTGGTGATGAAACAAATAAAGCCTAGCCCCTGCCGTCCATCCCACCTTCTGCCACCACTAAAAGTAAAATTAGAATCAAAACCCAGGAGATGAGCTAGACAAAGATATGACAGACTTCAAGAAATAATCTGTACATGGCCATGAGATGAAAGTACGTAATTGATAAACAATCATACGTGTGTTGAATCAGAGCTATTTTTAGACCAAAATACAGTGAATAGAAGTCTAATTAATTAATTAAATTCCTTTACTCAGCTATCAGATGTTTATTGTTTGCATACCTTTCCCTGTCCTCACAGAACTTTCAGCACTTATTTACCAATTTCTCTGTGTTTTTCCCAACTGTGAAAATATTACCACATCCATTCCATTGCCTACACCAAATGGTAGGAGTTACCTTCAATTCTTCCGTTTCCTTCTATGTCAAACTTCCTCCACCCTCTCACCCCCAAACACACGGTCTGTCCGCAGAAACAGACTGCCAACTGCAAATCACACCCCGAACGCCCCTGTCCTCACGGCGCCCGCAGTCCCTCTCCTCGGGCAGGCAGCTCCTCTCGCTTGGCCCACTGCAGTGGACACTTAATTATCACCGCTGCTTCTCTTACCCCTGCCACACGTCGTTCGTTCTTGACTCAGTAGCCAGAGTAAGCTTTTTAAAAATGGAAACCAGATTGTGCTATATTCTTGTGCAAAGTATCTTCCCCTTGAACATGGAATAAAACCCAAACCTCTTTTCCTAGGCTCTAAAGGCACTTGTGATCCAGCTCCTATCTCTCTTCCTGCAAGCTCAACTCCTGCTACTACAGCCCATCCTCAACCACACTGGCCTTTCTGTGCCTCAAATTCACCATCTTCCTTCCCAACTTTGAGCCTTCATACGGACGGGTCTTTCTAATCTTCACACAGCTATTTCGCACATCATTCAGACCATAGCACAGAGTCACATTCTCAAAATTCTTTCTTGACTTTTTTCCTTGCCCTCATATCATCACAATGTTAATTCTCTTCATACCACTTCTCACAATCTGGGGCCTTCCCTCTTTGTCGGCTTCTTTGTCTATCACCTTTAGAATGAAAGTTCCACATCTATCTAGCCTGTTCCATAACTATAGGGCTTACAGCAGTGCCTGATACATACTGAATGCTCAATAAATACTGGTGGAATGAATGGGTGAGTGTTAGTTAGAAAAGGGGCAGGGAATAAGGAGTTGGAGGGAGAGGAGGTGAGGAGAAAAGGCGAGATAAGACATGGAAAGATGTCAGCAGAACAGGAAGAATGAGAGCTAGAGATATAGCAAGAGAATTTAACTACTTTGAGATTGAGATTCCAAGGACAGAAATAAGTCAAATATGGCAGAAGAAAAAAGTGGGGTGTGCAAAAGGATGGTGAGTCAAGGAAGGATGGGCAGCAGCAGGCAGGTCATCAAGTCTGAAATCCAAGCAAAGAAGTTGGTGCTTTAGCCTACGGAAGCCAATTAAGGGTTTTAAGCAAGGGAGTGACAGGATCAGATTTGTGTTTTAGAAAGATCACTATAGCTGCGGTGGAAGGAATGAATTAGAGGAGAGAAGACAGAAGAAAAATTATGTTAACAGAAAAGAATGGTCAATGTGGCAGCTTAAACAAAGGGGAGTTAGAAAGCAGGGCTTTGGCAGTGTTTTTCCAACACTGTCAGGGAAGAGGCAGTAAATCTGCGAGTCTGAGCCTTGCGCGGAGAGTGGAAGAAGTGTATAATGGTGGTTAAGAGTCTGGGCTGGGAGTCGGACAGACCCGGGGTTAACCTCGATCTATCACTCTGTAGTTTACATGGTCGAACACAAGTTAGCAATTCTGAGCCACAGTCTTCTCTTTTGTAAAGTAGGAATAATAATCGCAAGCATGTAAACTGCTTATCTCTCTGCTCATGCTGTATGAGTAATAAGGAAATATTAGTTTTATTATAATATTATTAGGCATGCTTTGTTATGGGCTTGGCTAATTCTAATAAGTCACCACATGACCTGGGTGAACTACACCCCAACAGGTTCTACTTCCTTTTGGTGACTTCATTTCTGCATATCAAGAAACTCTGATTATTAACTTGAACTCCTGCATAGCTGATTTATTAGGATCCTGGCTGCTGATAAAGGCCTATTTCACAGTGAATATTAATAAGAA
The DNA here is from genome assembly GCA_007922815.1 of Macrotus californicus. NCBI lineage: Eukaryota > Metazoa > Chordata > Mammalia > Chiroptera > Phyllostomidae > Macrotus > Macrotus californicus. Next base: position 29,679 of record VMDR010007482.1, on the reverse strand, counting down.
CACTGCGTTTAGTTAGTCTCTTTTGAGTTTGGTTGTCTCAGTCGGTCCCTGAACTTACTCATGTCTGGGAAAAAACAAATACCAAGATATGGGGCCTCCAAGACTCAAGTTCAGGCCCTGGCTCTGTGGCTGCGTCAAGGAGACGCACCCGGGAGAGTGACCGACGCCTGCCCTGGACAGCAGGTCCCCGTTGTGCCGTGTGGCAGAATGTGCTTTGAATCTAATCACTCTTCTACATAAAATTCCCTGTTCCTCATTACCTCCCTCCCCCAAATCTTCTCTTAAAGATGGGTATCCACACAGAATAAGAAATAGCTAGGGCTGCTTCACAGTGCCGAGTTTCAAATGATGAGGAGTGACACCAGCCTATGCATTGGATGTGTTTTTCTTTTAGTCTGCCTTTGGGAGGAAAGGCTAGATCTGCTACAGACTTAGTATTTGTAGAAATTTAATAGGCTCATTTAGAGGTAAATATTTTAAAAGGGCCACTCATGTGTTGCATTAACTGCCCTTTATTGCGACAGTATTACAAAGACTTCAAACCTTAGGGGCTGAGAAGCCTTTTAACACTCTGTTGAGTAAATGGTAATCCTTTGGTTGATCTGAGTTCACTTCCCTTCGTGTAGATCAGGCAGCTGAGGTGGGCGATATTCCAGTCATTTGAATGTCAGCCTAAAAGCCGGAGCATCTCTGCTGCACATCAGAGCCCGGGGTCATTTACACTTGTGGTTGTTTGACTTCACAGCCCACAGTCTTCCCGGAGCTGCTGTCATTCTGACCCTGAGGCCACCCTTCACAGCCTCCTGACTCCCAACATCCTCTTTCAAGCTGACACAGAGCAGAGGCTGACCTTGTCCCATCAACCGCTTACTCACACAGACCCCGTTAATCTGTGGTGGCCAGTCAATCTAACTCCCTTCCTTGATTACTGTAGAATCTCACAGAGGGGTGCTTTGGCTTCATTTGCTTCCAGATGGAATGAGCTGTGACTAAAATGTAGACAGCTGCCCTGTGGGATAACTGGAGGGCCCCTGATGACCACAGGTGATTTCTTGCTGAGTGTCTGGGTGTGGGCTCTCACCACCACTCCCTTTCCATTGTTTCTTAGGGCTTCTTTCCAAGGATAAGGAATTCCTAGAATAACTGAACACTTGCTCCCAGCCAGAGAGTCTGCTCTAAGACAGATGCCATCCAAGCATAATGGGAAAGCAATGAGAAAAAGGCACTAAGGAAGGGATGTATGAGGCCACCCCGTAGCGGATGCCCAAGTGAGGGCACAACATTATTCTAGAGTCAGAGTAACCTGGGTTTACTCAAGGTGATGAAACTGTGTGAACTGGGTAAGATATTTTATGTCTCTGAGGATATAGACACCCACAATATTAAATGATATCCTGTATGCAAAGACGTCCATAGTGTCTACATGCCACATATATATGTTATATTAGAGACAAGCACCACTCATTGTTGAATTTAACCTTGGCCAGACATGGCTGCAGTCGGGAACACAAAAACATAAATTAGTTGCTATTTCAACAAATATAGGGCAGAGGTCTAGTGCAAGGATTAGCCTTAGCAGTCAAAACTCAGAACATTCCAAACGCATTCAGATTACTATTGTCTACATGGGCTGCTCAGGTAGGCATTTGGATTTGATGGGCTTCTCATGATGAGTAGAATGGAGACTGCCATGTGTGGTGCGAGACCTGATAAGGAAGAAGGTATTGCCCAGAGTGAGAAACTTGAGAGACGGGCAACGTCAGTGGTTCAGCACACCTTCTGATAACAAGAACAACCCCCCATCGTACCATCCCCAGAGTTCAGGAGACACATGCCGTCCATCATAGCAAATATTGGGGAATACATTTGGGTCCTGTCATATGCAGAATATCAGCACCCACCCCCAAATATGTCCAGATCCTAATTCTTGGAAACTGTGACTATGTTAAATCACACAATAAGAGGAAATGAGGTTGTAGATGGCATTAAGGTCACTAATCAGCTCACCTGGAGGTGGACAACATTGTCCTGAAATATGCTGGTGGACCAAACGTAATCACATAGATTCTTAATGGAATAAAGAAGCAGTAGAGAAGGTCAGAGCGACAGCATAGGAAGAATTTCACCCACTAATGCTGCCTTTGAAGATGGAGGAAGGGGCCACAAGGCAAGAAGCGCAGATGACAAGTCAAGGACGTGTTCTCCCCGAGAGACCACAGAAGGAACACAGCCTTGCTGACTCCTTGACTTCCGCCTACTGAGACCCATGTTGAACTTGTAAGCTACAGAACTCTAAGGTGATAAATGTGTGTTGTTTTCACCAAAGACTAAAAGCTTCCCAGTTTCGCACCTCACAGTGGCATACACAGATCCCCAGTGACCACACGCATTTAGAAGTTCTAGGTGGGCAGCTGAGTGCTAACGGAAAGAGCATCCATTATTGGAAGTCACCGTGAAACTTACCTCAGAACTGTTCAGACCACGACTTCAAAAGAAGAAAGAAACATTAAGGAGATTGTTAGAGATCTGACTAGGCAGTGTTAGGGAAAAGGAATTCAGAGACAAAATGTGTCCTTGTGTCCCATGTCTCAAGTTTACCTTTATTGTTCCAAAGAATAGCGGGGATCTAGAAGGCTCATCTTAAAGCGCAATGTGTGAGTTGAAGATGGAGTGGCAGTATTAATGGAACTGCCTTGCTTTAGCAGGTTTAAGGCAAATCCTTAACATTATTTTCCTGCCGTTTTCTAAATTAAATTTATAAGAAATATTATGTATCCTGCTGTGCAGAGTGAAAGCTGTATTCTTGTAAAGGAGTTATAATCATATTAAAAGGCTGGAGGGTGAAGTTTGTTCATGCCTTCAAAGTCACAAATAAAAAATAGAGTTTTACATTGTGCATTTTGATAACGGTATTACCTTTTGGGGTATACAACACCACAAAGAGCTTCACTGATAGTGTTCCGTTAATCCTCGGAACAACCCCGGTGGGGAGGCATGGTTTTATCTCTACTTTGCATATGGGACAACTGAGGCACAGCGAGTGTCAGCAGTGTGCCTTGGCCTGCCGGTGGGTTGACAGTGCAGCTTGCACCAGAATCCAGGGTCTCAGCCTGAAGACGATTTATACCGTTCATCAGACGACAGTCATCTTTCTAATCTACCTTTCTGCAGGTACAGGAATGGCTCCAGGAGGACTTCTGTATTGCTCAAATTGTATTAAGTTCCTTGAGAAAAAAATCCTATAAATAGATTTTCTGTGAATTCCAGGCATCTGCTTAAAATGCTTATGAGTTTGTCTTCCAGCTCTATGGGTTGGAGTTGGAAGGTTCAGAGTGAGGGCATTTTTGCAATTAGTGGGAAATGTGGATGCTCTGGGGAAACTCAGACAGGGACACAGTTTGAGGAGCTGCAGTAAGACTGCAGAGAAAGTCGGAAGCTCCCCACGGGAGCCTGTCCCCCCAAAAGCACACATTTCTCCTCAGACCAGGGAATTCCAGGCCTTTCAGGAAGGTGTGTTTGTGGGCAGAGGTTACTCCCCTTCTTCTGTAGACTTAGATTTTTATCCTGGGTCTTAAGTCTCTTCTTGGCATGCTCTCAGCCAACTGGTATGCCCCAGGATTGAGTATCTTCATAGAAATGTATAGTCTCTGAAAATCATACCCTTTCCCTTGCTGTTGTCGGAGTGGGCAGTCCCAAATCTCATCCTGTATGCTTGCACCCTGGGCTGTGTGTCCCTGAGTGATACAGAAACCAGTGGCTCAAGCACCTTACCAACAACATGGGTGAATGAAATGTTTGGAGCACCTGCTATGTGTAGTCATTCATCTCTAGGCATCACTCTCGGGGTCTCGTTAGAGTCAGGCTGCCCCTGTATGACACAAGGGAAAGAGTCATTTGCTCAAAGGCACATGACCAGTAAGTGGCGTAGCTGGGATTCAGTCCCAGCTCTGACAGGACTTAACTACCTGCTTTGAACCACCACATTAAGCCCCCTCCTGGGCTGCATGAGTTCTCCGTGAGGTCTGACACACGGACTCTGCCCACCAGAAGCTACCCTCCCAGCCGTGATATGCTGTTTTGTCTGCTCTTGGCATCTTTCTTCAGTATGTCACCGTTGGGTCTGATAAGCATGCTCATCTCTTCTAATTTAAGGGTTTCTTATCCTAAATACCCTTCAATAAAAATACTATGGATTTTGCTTTTAGTTCTTCATCTTGGGAACTTACTGAAAACAAAGACAGTCAATTTATTTGGATAATTAATATTGTCTATTCCTTTCCTTCTTATACTCACATGTCGTGTGTATGTGTCATTAGTGTATTGCAAATGCTCAGTTGTTCTATGATTTATTAATACAAATAGTCGATTGACTAGCTATGTAGAAGGACATTTTAGCACATTGTTTCCATTCCAGGAATAAGATTAACAATTGGGAGACAAGGGGTTTATTCTGCCTGTTCCCTTCTGGACAGTGTAGATGGTCTTACACAGTGTTGGTTCTCACCCAGGGTGTTGGAAGCCAACTGGAGTATTTCCCAGACTGGCCAGCAAAGCCCCAGCTACTTCCCCTCACTTCACCCCACTCCAGTAGATGCCAATGGCTTTGTGCTGCCAGTACCCAGGGCTCTCTATCTGACAGTTTCTGCTGGCTGTGTGCACGCTCGGCCTGAGAGGAGAGGAGGTCAGAAACACTGGAGAATTACTAGCCCTGGAGCAGCCCTAGCCAGTGATGAATTAAAATGAGTGGACTAGTACTCTACCTTCCTTGCCTCTCAGATAGATCATTTCTAAGGCATATTCTATACCACCTCCCAGAGGCTCTTACAGGATTTAAACAAGTTATCTGCAAAAGTCACCTACCCACTAATGCATCTGATATTGGCCTTTTCAAATCCCCATCTCACTTCTGCTCTCCCTGCCAGTGACTCCTGGAACGCTTCCCTAAATCAACTTAGAGTCTGCTTCTCGAAAACCAAACCTAACACATCCATGCTTTCTGGATGGTGGCTTCCCTTGTCATATAAAACATGAACCTACCAAATTAGACTTGGAGTGGACCTTCCAGGTCTTCTAGCTCCATACAAACCTTCAGGGTCCAGAAAAGGCAAGAAGGCAGGACTCTGGCCATTTCTTCCTGCCAGATCAGGGAAAATTTCTATCTGTTTCACTGGTATTATTTCATTTGCACCAAAGACTCTAAACCTTGAAAAAAATCTTGAAAAGCACAGATGTAGGCAAGCCAGTTTCTACATAGTAGAATCCCACCTGTATCAGTTTCCTGTTGCCGCTCTAACAAATTACCACAAACTTGAAGACAACAGAATTTATTTCTTCATAGTTCTAGAGACCAGAAGTCCAAAACCAGGATGTTAACAGGGTCTCCAAAGTCTCTGTCGGAAAATGCTTCTTTGCATCTTTCAGAGTTTGGTGGCTCCGGGCAGTCCTTGGTTTGTGGCAGCGTAATTCCAGTCTCCGCTGTGTCTTCACATGGTCTTCTCCACTGCATTCGTCTCTTCTCATCCTTTGTCTTTCAGAATGGCAGTCCTCGTTGTATTTAGAGCTCACGCAGATAACCCAGAGTGGTCTGATCCTGAGATCCTTAATTATATCTGCAAAAAACCTTTCCCCAAATAAGGTTGTACTCACAGATTCTTGAAGGTATCTTTTGGGGAGCCTCCACTCAACCCGCTGTGTCATCCATCAAGTCTCTGACCAATAGCAAGTGATCACAGATCACATTGTAACGATGAGCAACTCCTGCCTCACGGGCGACTCTAGTTTTTCTAAACTCTAATCTCATGAAGATACTCTTTATGTTGTGCAATATTCTGCCCAAATCAGCTCCTCATGGCTTTCCCCCATCAGCCCTGCTTTTGCCTAAGGAGATAGCTAGGGGAAATTCAATTTCTCTCCAATTAGGCTAATGAATAGCACTGAGCCTAAACTTTACGTGCCAGAGAAATATGAATTCAGATCCATCTGGACAAGTAATTCAACCTAATTTATGAGTTACTTCCTATGTATGTGTTTACATTGTGTCATGTGCTGTGTGGTGGGTGGTGCAGAAGATTCTAAGATGGACACGAGGGCCCAGGATCTCCTCTATGTTACCGTCTAGCATGGCAACAGGACATGTCCACACAGAACTGTAATGCACAGTGTTATCCCAATAACCTAACAAGGTAAAAATGATCGAGGTCATGAAGGAGAATCAATGGTGCAGTGGGAGTTAGACGGTACAGGCTCTACTTTGTCATCCCTTCCAATCTATTCTTTACACAAAAAACAAAATTAAACAAAAATTTGAGCATATTCTTCAAAGCTCAAAACTATACAATGGTTTTTCATGAAAAAGGAAAAAAATTCAACTCCTACTCTGGTCTTCAAAGCCCTTCCTGATGGGGCTCATCAGTCTTGCCACATACATAGTCCTCCATGCATTCTGGGTGGGCACGAGCCATGTCAGCCCACATTCCAGTCCATGGACAAGCCCTGCTCTACCCCAGGATCAACTCGCTAATGATTCTCTGAGCCTGGAATACTCTGACTCCAATTCTTTTCTCATCATTTAAGTCTCTGCCTCAAAGAAGACTCTCTTGATTTTCTAATTTAAATTAGGTGCCCTTTCATATTCTTGCATAGCACCTTTACTTTTCTTCATACCATTGTTATAGTTTGCAATCACACACCTAGGTGTGTGGTTATTTATTCAATAACAGTTTCTCAGAGACCATTATTTCTCACAATGTCTACAGGCCTATCATGGTACCTGGATTAGAGATGTTCAATCAAGACACTTGCTGCCGTGGGAGAGGGGTGTAAGGGGGATAAATGGCAATGGAAAAATATACAATAAAAAAGAAGTGGCAGAAAAAGGACACCTGCTGAACTAGTGATTCAATCATGAATGTGTGAAAGCAATTGGATTGAAGCTTTCCAGGAGAAGCTGACATTTGAGGAGAATTTTGAAGGAATTGTAGAGACAGGGGAGGAAAAACATTCCAAGAGAGTGAAGAATGTATAAATGTGAAGTTTGGGGCTTACTGTTTGGAAAGTGGCAGATAATAGTTTGGTTTCAAAACTGTAAGAATATGTCTAAAGCAGGGATCACTCAAGTTTTTCCATAAATGGCTGATTAGTAAATAATTTAGGCTTCGTGGGCCGTGTGATCTCTGCTGTGACCACTGAACCCTGCCATTGTAGTGTGAAAGCTGACAGACAACACATAAGCAAGTGGCTGTGGTTGTATTCTAACAAAACTTTATTTACAAAAACTGGTGATGGCCCAAATTTGACTCATGTGTTGCAGTTTGCTGGCCTCTGACCCAAGGAAAAATGAGAAGACTAGAATTAATTGGGGGCTGGTGCTTCACCTTAATGCAAAGCTGTGCAATTGATAACTTCCTGGAGAAGTAATAGGGAGACACAGAAAGTTTTTGGAAAAAGAAAGTATGTGAATAAAGTGATTTTTCAGTATGATTAATCTGGTAGTAACATCTGATGAATTTAATCAGAAGTGATTAGAGGCACAGAAAGGAGCATTAGGAGTCTATTTTAATAATCTAGGTAAGAGTCTCACCTGAAAAGATTGTAAGTGAAGAGATGAGAGAATATGCAGGATAACTGTTGTTTTTATCCTGGGTAGTAGAAAATGGTGTAGGACTAGTAAAGAAGAAACAGAGTATTGGGAGAAGGAATAGCTTTGTGTTGAAGAGGAATGGTCCGTTGCATCCCCCATGTGTAGTTTAAGGATCAGAAGGACATAGAGTGGGGTGTCCAACAGAGCAGAGAAAATTTGGGGTTCAAGTGAAAGATTTCTGCTGTGGATACAGACTTGAGTGAAAGGTTGAGAGAGTGGAGAGAGGGAAGGCATGGTGCCCAAGAGCAGACGTTAGAGGCAATCTTCATTTGGACAGTAAGTGGAAGGAGAAAGCATTAGCAAGTGACACAGGACAGAATAGGACCATAGGAGACAAACAGAGTTTTAAGAAGGAAAGTTGTGACTTCTGGCCAAGATGGAGGCATAGGTAGATGCACTTTGTCTCCTCACACAAACAGAGCTGTCAGAAATCGAGTTGAACGGAAGTCTGACAACTACAGAATTAAAGAAACCACATCCATCCAGACTGGTAGGAACGGTGCTAGTGCAGAGCAGGATGGCCCCTCACCCATATGTGGTGGATAAAAATTCAGGAGGGATATGGGAGCGAGGTGACCCAGCCCCACACCAAGCCCCCTAGACCAGGGTCCCAGGGTCAGCAAGATACGTCATGAAACTTCTGGCTGCAAAAACCAGCTGGGATTGAGTCAGTGGAAGAAACTTCTGGAGCCTCAAGCAGTTCCTCTTAGAGAACCCATACATGCACTCACCTACTCAGACTCACTCCCTCTGAGCTACAGCACCTGGGTAGCAGCTTAAAAGGCACCTGTGGTATACAGGGAGAAACTGAAGTGTCTGGCATCAAGGTGAGCAGAGGCCATTGTCCCTTTTCTAAACCCTCCCCTCAAATAGAGCCTGCAAGCTGGTGCCCTAACTGAGACTCCATCAACCTGGCTAATATTCTTTGACCCAACTTGGAGATCCCCAGAGACTCTGCCCCACTCAATTTACAGGTCCACCCAAACTGTGTTTCCATATGAATGGCTGATCTTGGCTCATGCTTCACAACTTTCTAAGTCCTCTCAAACAAGCAAGAGCTGGCCTCAGTGAGCCCCAGGACCAGTACTACTGGACCCTACAGGACATCTACTACATTAGGCTATATTACCAAGACAAAGAATCAAAGTATTTCTACTTCATACATAGAGACAAGCACACAGAAGCTGCCAAAACAAGGAGTTGAAGAAACATGGCCCAAATGAAAGAATAGATCAAAACTCCAGAAAGAGCTAAATGAATTAGAGATAAGCAGTCTATCAGATGCAGAGTTCAAAGGGTTCAGAGTTATTAGGATGCTTAAGGAACTTAATGAGGACCTCAACAGCATAAAAAAGATCTAGTCAGAAATGAAGGATACATTAATTAAAATAAAGAACAATTTATAGGGAAACAACAGTACAGTGGATGAAACCAAGAATCACATCAATGATTTGGAACATAAGGAAGCAAAAACAACCAATCAGAATAGCAGGAAGAAAAAAGAATCCCCCCAAATGAGGATAGTGTAAGGAGCCTCTGGGACAACTTCAAGAGATCCAACATTCGCAACATAGAGATGCCAGAAGGAAGAGAGAAAGAGCAAGAAATTTGAAATCTATTTGAAAAAATAGTAAAAGAAAACTTCCTTAATTTGGTGAAGGAAATAGACATGAAAGTTCAGGAAGCACAGAGAGTCCCAAACAAGATGGATGCAAAGAGCTTACACCAAGACACATCATAATTAAAATGCCAAAGATTAAAGATAGAGAATCTTAAAGGCCTCAAGATAAAAGCAGTTAGTTATCTACAAGGGAGCTCCCATAGGACCGTCCACTGATTTCTCAAAAGAAACTTTGCAGGATAGAAGGGACTGGCAAGAAATATTCAAAGTCATGAAAAACATGGACCTACAGCCAAGATTGCTCTACCCAGCAAAGCTATCAAAGAATAGATGAAGAGCTTCCCCCCCCAAAAAAAAACTAAAGGAGGTTCATTATCACCAAACCATTATTATTACATGAAATGTTAAAGAGACTTATTTAAGAAAAAGAAGAGCAAAACTATGAACAATAAAATGGCAAAAAATACATATCAATCAAAAATTGAATCTAAAAAACAAACTAAGCAAACAAGAACAGAGACAGAATCATGGATATGAAGAGCATTTTGATGGTTGCCAGATAACAGGGGGTGTGAGGGAATGGGTGAGGAGGTGAGGGGATTAAGAAATACAAATAGGTAGTTACAGAATGGCCATGGGGATGTAAAGTACAGTGTAGGAAATGGAGTAGCCAGAGAACTCAATATGCATGACTCATGTATGTGAACAATGGAAGAAGGATTGCCCAAGGGAGTGGGATTGCTGGGTGAAGAGGAACAAAGGGGGAAGATCAGGACAACTGTAATAGCATAATCAATAAAATATAATTTAAAAAAACAAAAGCAAATTTTTGTGGAATTATTTTAGAAATATATTTCCACAACATGGTATATTAACTAAAATGAGCCAGAGTGAGCCTGGCCTTAGGTTTGGTGCCATCCTATTCTATTCAGAAGCTGCATTACAAAGAGTGGGGTGCAGCAAAGAAACAGACCTATTTGCTTTCTTTATCCTAGGCAGGCTCTCATACTTCCAATGACCTGAAAAAATTCAATCATCTGTTCATTTGCTCCAGTCTCTCTGAGACTCTGCTGATGGGCGATTTATCAGAGCAGCTAGGGCCAGTGCAGGGCATTTTCTGCATTTACTTTGATGCCCTGATGCCAAAGCACATTATCAGAAGTGAAAGCCAGTTATTTCCATTGAAAACAATGGCTCGTGGTTAATATGCCCCTGTTGGCGTATAATACAGGAGATGACCGGCGATAATGCAAAAGGCTGAGAGTTCAGGGTAGCCTATGTCTGTCGCTGGGTTGAAGGCTATCTGTTTGCTCTGCATTCTCAGGCTGCCCTTGTGTTCCCTTTAGAACAAAGGCTCAGAATCCTTCTCAGCTGTAGGTAAAATCTGGAAGGAAAATACCCCTCAGCAGAAGGCTATCAAAGGCTGATTTTACTTTTTTGTGTGTTTCTTGTTTTTTCACTTCACACTCTGAGTTGGAGGCATTTGATCACAGATCTGTGTGGTTTGCCCAGCAGAGAAATTAGAGGAAGGAAGAGAACAATGATCCCGAATAACCTTCCTTGGAAGGGGCCCAACTTGCTCTCACCTGCTGAGTTCTGCACTCTTTCCAGGTGCTCTTGAATTTGAACTACTGTGTATTAGTTTCTGTGGATGCTCTTTGTGGAAAGATTTACCGCTCTGCATTTCTTGGAAGAAAAAATAAAAACTTCTGAGGCCTCTTCGGGGATTTTACAATCAGGAAGTAGAAAATTGCATTGCAAAGTTGAAGCTAATGAGAGATCATCCTGTAATAGATGGGGTATAAGACTCCGTGGCTGTGAAGGGAAGGGGTGAAGGAAACAGGCAATGTGCCTGCTGCTTTTCTCTGTCGCCAGAAATATTTCAACTCTGCCATCTGACCAGGAAGGTTTGCAGCCTAGAACATGTCAAACCGTAAGTGAAAACAACTGTTCCCATTTCAGGTAAAAATGCATCTGATTTTCACAGAATCATCTGGCTACAGGGGAGCGAGTTAGTTATTTCCCTAGAATGACTTTCTCTGTGAATACATTTCAAATTTTAACAACACTGCGGTGTTGCAAGAATAAAAGTTACCAGACCATAAATTGAGCTGTGCTAGTCATTCCCCACTTGCTCCTTCAGATCCATTTTCGGGCTTTCACTGTGCTGCAGGAGGCTGGACTTTATGAAGCTCTTTCTTTTCTGGCCTCGGATTAGGTTCATTTAGTAAGCACCAGCAGATCAGAGGACGGGGAACATAGTCTCCCGTCCCCTTTCTACTCCTTCCCTTCTCTGCCAGGCTCGGGCAGTGGCTGTGTTCTGCCACACGGCTCGTTTTGTGGGCTCCAGTCACAGGGTCTCCACCTCTGCCCATGCAAGTTCTAGGGTGCTAATGACTTCTCACTGCTTGTCTCTGAGGGTTTCCCCATCCCCTGTCGGTTCCCTCACACCTCTGAAAGTAGTCCCCTTTATTCACCTCTCTTCAATAAAACCCTTTATGTGTGCCATCTGTTTCCTTACTGCTCTCTGAAGGAAACTGGAGCTGTATTTTAATGATACCATTTGTAAAGTATATGGAGGGTAGTATGGAAATAACCATGTGTATCCCAGTCAAAAATTTAACAGGTATATTGGGAAACTTGATAGAATAATTCTAAATTTCATCAGGAAGAAAAATATTCAGGAATATAGTCAGGAAATTTCTGAAAAAAAAATAAAAGCAAAAGTGATGAAAGAACTCTCAATTTATCAGATGTTACAGTTGCTTATGAAACTTTACTGAATGAAACAAACACTAGTGTGAGGATGTAACAGAACTACTGGGTTCTGCTGCTCTGGGTTCTACTGCCTGCTGCTGATCGGAACCATGACTCCCAATGCCAGAGTCTTAGGAAAAGGAAAGGAACTAATTTATTCAAAAGTTATACAGATTTAGAACAATGGCAGAAATCTGCCATTAAATATCATGCTCTCTAGAAACAAAAGAACGCTCACAAACACACAGTCCTGCCTCCCCTTGACAAACCAGGCCGGTCGGCGGTACCGTCTCTTAGGAAATGAAATAGGAGTCTGTAGCTGAGCTGGACAGATTCTTATCTGTATTTTGGCTTTTTCCAGTTGTCTGTGCTCGGCTAGCTAGGCTCCTGCTCTTAATCCAAAACTGGATCCTCATGGTGGGCCAGTGGGGTTCCTTCTGCATCCTTTCAAACCATGTGGCCAACATCCCACACTGCTGCTACATCCTGCTTTTCTGCTCCTTTCTAAGCTGCATAGTCAAGAGAGCAATGGCTGCCCCACACCTGAGTTTAAATTTTGGTGTGGATCTTCCTCCCACCCCATTTCCTACGCGTCCCACACTGGATTACACCTACCAGTGGTCTGGTCTCTTCCACCTTTCTCAGCTGCCATTGTTAGTCCAGGCAAGCTAGGTCATGGGACACAGAGCTAACCGTCTTCCTGCTCTCAAGCAGGTGCAGCAATTGTGGGTTAGAGTCACGCCCATATCCCTGGCTCTAAGCTCATACCTATTTAGCATTACTAAAACCCTGGCCAAGTTCTTTAGATATGCAGAGTATTCTCAATGGCCCTGCTCTGCTTCCACTCCCCCCAGCCAGGTTACTGGGGGAGCTTCCCCATTTGGGGGGACCCCAATATTCCCTGTTACAAGGATAGAAGACTGATCAGTTAAAGAGAATAGAGAGGACAAAAGTCCACAGAAGAAGATATGAGAACACTATTCAAGAATATAGCTTGTGAAAATGGGAGTATTTCTAATCAATAGGGGAAATAATGATTATTTTAATAAAAGGTGTTAAGGTAACTGACCAGCTATTTGTGGGAAATAAAAAAGGTAGATTTACATCACAGCAAATTACAGAGGAATGAAAGATTTTAATGGGGAAAAAAGTCAAACACTAAAAATATTAGGACACATATTTGAATATTGTTATAACCCTGGAGCAAGGAAGGGTATGGGTCTTTCTAAGTATGTCAAGAAAATATAAAATAATATAGGATGCATTATTAATTATTATTAAATACAAAATTACACTTGAATAAAAGAGGACATATGTGAAGAAATAATACTGATAAAACTTTAGTTACTAACAATGTTGTAGAGTAAATAGCCTAAATTTTTTTCCTGCTGAAAACAACTAAGAGTGCTGGCTAAAATATTTTAAAGCTCTTTATATGCATTGCTAAGCTGGGATAAAAATCAAGGAGTTTGCAGAGGTCAAAAGTGAAATTAAAGTGAGCCCTGTGAGGCAAGTGACAACTGAAACAGTTTTCACTCTGAGCGTGTTTGCAGTCCTGGTGACACACATCTTCTCTTTGTGAGGTTGTGCAGGGAAAGCGGACAAGGTAGAACAGGGCCTGCACTGGGACCCCAGAGGCTGTACTTCATTGCAAGGGTGAATAAGCACTAAGCCCGTCTGCGTGGAGAGCAAGGAAACTTGCCTGTGGCCGCTATAGCAGTGAGTGAACAGGTCCATTTCCATTGAATGGAAATATCCTTCCCAGAATTTTGCATCCATTATGGGGCTCTGCAGCCAGAGCTCTCATTATCTGGTGTAGTTAGACCAAGACACTTCTGGCTGTGGCCCTGGGCGACTGGCAGAAGCAAGTGCAGATAATCTCAGAGGGCCTGCAAATTTCCTGAAGGAAGCAGCAGGCCTCAAACAAGTTTCAGAGATAATGTTCCAAAGAAAATAAGCTTATAGTCAAAAATAAAGGAAACAAGACACCAGAAGCAAGAGCCAGCAGATGCAAACTGGCCAAGTGTGTAGATATCAAAATTATCAGACACAAACTATAAAATAACATATTTACTATGTGTAGGTAAGTACAAGAGAAGCTTAGAAATATGAGAAAGAAACAAGAGACCATCAGAAGCAAACAAGCAGACTTGGAAAAGAAGCAAATGGATTTCTAAAAGAAACCATATAATTGTTAATACTAAAAACTCAGTGGGTGGGTTACACGGAAGCTTAGACACAGCTGGAGAGAAATTAGTATCCTGGAAGATAGATTGGAAGAAATTATCCAGAGCATCACAGAGAGTGTCAAATAGAACTTTAAAAGGCACAGTTGAGACACAGAAGACAGACACTGTCTTGTACATATGTAATCGGAGTTCCATAAAATATAAAACAGGAAAAAAATACTCAATGAGAAAATGGCCAGAATTTCCTAGAACTGTGTAGAGACACCAAAGCCCAAATTCAAGGAATTCAATGAATCTTAGAAAAAATAAATTTAAAAAAGCCATACCTAGATAGGTCATAGTGGAACTGCAGAACCCCAAAGAGAAAGAAACGTGAAGGTAGTCAATGAGAAAGTGCTTTTAGAGCTCACCTCTAAGAATCAGCTCTTAGACTGACCATCGACGACTCAGTGGCAACCACTAACTTGTGAAATATCTCCATATTTGTGCTAAAGGAAAGGGTGCAAACATAAGATCGCTCTTTCAAGAATGAGAGTGTCATAAAGAGAACTCAAGCAAAAATCGAAAGAGTTCACCATCAGTAGACTCTTACTAAAAGAAAGTCTAAAAGTAGACAGAAAATGATTTCAGGAGGATTTGAGATGAAGAAATGGTTAGCAAAGATACTGGTAAGTGTAGGGTGAAGAGAAAGGGAAATGATGTATAACAGCAATAACAATGTGTAATTCATGTAGTTAAAAAGGGATGATGCACAATATTAGACAACTTAAGCATGTAGTTTTTAAGGGTCTTGATGTTTAAATATTTAAGGGGCTTCTATTATTTGGAAGAGTGTGAAATAATATGTATCTTTGCCCCCTGGTTCCTGGCATAGAACTCCTAAAACCATTGTAATTTCTGGAGTAATAAAAGCATTAGGAACATTTCTTGTTCTAATATTTGTCCTTTGACCCTGTCCCTGATACAGAGCAACTTCTAAAATGCTTATAAAGTCCTAAGAGCACTAGAAGCATCTTTTGTTTTAATGAGGTGACTCTGGGTAGACTTCTGGATAACTCCTGGCTGGGGACTAATGACCAGAAAGACCAAGCCATGACTAGAAGCTTGGAATAGTCAGCCCCAAACCCCCATCCTCTGGAGAGGGGAGAGTCATTGGAAATGACATCAATAACAG
Organism: Macrotus californicus; assembly: GCA_007922815.1. Lineage (NCBI taxonomy): Eukaryota > Metazoa > Chordata > Mammalia > Chiroptera > Phyllostomidae > Macrotus > Macrotus californicus. The sequence continues at coordinate 14,299 of VMDR010007482.1, read as the reverse complement.
AGTATTTCTATGTGAGGAAGCCTCCATATAGAATCCTAGTAGTAGGAGCTTTGGAGAGCCTTCAGGCTGGCTAACACAATTCACACTGGGCGAGTGACGTTACCCAACTCAAGGGAACCAGGAAGGTGGTGTGCTCAGGACCCTCTCAGACCTTGCTCCATATGCCTCATCCTCTGTCATGTCCTTGACTAGTTTGGTTAACACAGTTGTTTCCCTGAGTTCTGTGTGCTGCTCTAGAAAATTAATCCAGCCCACAGGAGGGGATCTTTGGAACCTGTGATTTGCACGAGGTTGGTCAGAAACACGGGCGATAACCTGGTCTTGCAGACGGCATCTAAAGTGTGTGTGTGTGTGTGTGTGTGTGTGTGTGTGTGTGTGTGTGTTGCGAATGGGGAGCCATCTTGTGGGACTGGGCCCTTAACCTGTGGAATCTGACGCTATCTGTGGGTAAACAGTATTAGAATTGAGTTAAATTGTAGGTGACCCAGTTGGTGTCTGAGACTTGCTCGTTGTTGTGAGGAGAACTCCACACATTTGGTGACCAGAAGTGTCACAGGTGAGGTGCTCTGTCTGAGTGGTAAAGGAGACACACAGGAGGAAAAAAATAATAGGAAAGGACCGGGTTTTTCCCTATCTGGAAAGGAAAAAAAAAAAAAACCCTAGTTTTTTAATTACAAAGAGTAATAAAAGTAATTACCTTTAGACTTTTAAAGATAAACTATCAAAATAGCTAGGGAAACTATAAAAGAATGGAGCATAACCTTCAAACTTACAGAGGAAATAAAGTGAGAGAAATTGGGTGTGGAGTAAGACTAAAACAAATTGTTTGTGTTACATATAAATTGTTTATGTGCTGTATATATTCATATATACAGAAAACCCACAGAGAAAAGTGAGGGGAGAGTGAGCACAAAGTTCAGAAAGCCTCTGTGGCTGCTCTGCTTGGCCTCTGCTAGCCTGGGCGCAGGATGGACTCGAGAGGACGCCCAGAGCAGAGGGCGCAGAGGGGACGCAAGGGCGAGCTGTCGGCAGCTCCTTCAGGAACTGCTGGTTCAATGGCAAAGATGGAGATAAACATGGATTAGGAACCCGAGTCTCTCCTGGGTTTGTCTGGCACCATGGTAGCTTGGGAATTCTGTATGTTCTCATGGAGTGAGGGGAAGTTCCGCCAATCAGAGAAGTGATAAGTCACATCACAACATCTGACTTAGAGAAATGAAGGAGCAGAATAGTTCTTTGTCTGAAAACAACAACAACAACAAAACCTATTTCATTCCCAAAATGTTAGTAGTGATCTTTAGTGAATTTAAGGTACCGTATGTTGCCATGTATAATGTGTACTTTTTTGCCCAAATATTTGAGGGAAAAATAAGGATGTGCATAAGGATGAGTAGTACGTAAAATATCTTGCATCTGTTCTTGTGTTTCGTAATTATTTGTTACATAAAATTTCTCGTACCGTAATATGTTCAAAAATAAATGCTAATATTCCTTTATAATACAAAAACAAGTATCTAAACATAAATAAATAAAAATTCAATTAAAAAACTTAAAAGAAAAGATTTTTTTGCTGAAAGTTTGGGCCAAAAACATGAATGTGCATTATACACAGCAAAATACGGTGATTTTCAGTTTCTTTATACTTGTATTTTTGACACTTACCTTGAAAAAAAACAGGATAGTATAAAACTAAATCTATCTGTCTGCAGGACATAACAAAGGGAGTTTTCTGTGAGCTGAAAAGGCCAGGGTTTGTATCTCCCTAGAAGCTGTCCTGAAAATATTTTTGGATGGTTTCTCATGCTCTAACTGAATTTCTGAAGGTAGGCTGTGCTTTATAAACTATAAAGCCCCATCTGTGCTATCCTTATCATTGCTTTTCTTATGTGTCATTTAGTATTTAATAATCATTCTTCCCTCATGATATTTTAATAAAAACCATCTATAATTGATGTTGTCACATAATTCTTTGTCACCTCGTAACAGAGGACCCCTGGATTTTGGGCTCTTTGTAATTAATACATGAAACTATACCTATATATCTCTCTATATTATATATATATAATTTTACCTCTTCTAACTACTATCCTGTTTATTTCCTCCTCATTGCCAAAGCTGTTCCACCTCCGCCCTTCCCAGCCCTCCCGATGCACTCGCATGTTCACGCACTTCCCAGTGTTTCATTTTCCTCAACAACACCATCATTGTTCCAATGTCTGGGACCCGGTGTCAAGTTTTCTCCCCACTTTTTATGCCTATAACCATCTGTACAATATTAAATTTGAGAACATTTCTCTAGTAAATAATATTCTAAGAGGCAGGAAACAAAATCAGAGAAGTAGCTGTGGTGAAGATCGTCGGTTTCTCCATGGCTGTCCCCTCCTTTGGGCACACAGCTGGCCTGCAGTTCTCTGCTTTCCTGAGTGAGGGGACTGAGCTCTCATCAATGGTGTCTGCTACTCCCAGGCCTGCCCTGGAAAACCTCTCTGGTCTCCCTCTTTCCTCCTCCAGGCTGCCTGCTCCTCACTCTTCCCACCTCCCCCCCCAGGGCAGCCACAAAGCCCTGCGCTGAAACGGCAGAAGTACCAGCAGCCTGGGCTCTGACTGGGCAGAGCGTGTTACCCCACACCAGCCCAACACTCGCTAGGTTGCTGAGGGAGCTGGAGGTGAACTGCTCTCGTGTGGAGCCAGGAGTCTCTTTCCTTCCACTGTGCTGTCTACTCTAAAATAGTGGCAAATTCTCAGGAGTTGCTCACAATGACCTGTGAATGAACATTTTTTTCCTCCAAAGACTTTTTCTAAAGTCCTCTTCAGTTGAATCCTTAAGCACTGTGCCGTGTTTCACCCATGAATGTCAGATTTACCTCATTAGTTAATTTGATCTCCTGGGTGTGAAACTGTTTGGAGTTTCACTCAGTGGGATACAGAGGCACACTCAGTGGGGGACATCTCAGATGCCAAAAGTTAAGCAGAGCAGTATTTTCCACCATTTACTTTGTTACAAAAAGTAGAACCCTTTACTTTGTTACAATTACGGGTGGGAATGTGATCTGGAAGCCAAAACTGCAATTTTAAAAGTGCAAAAATAGCAGCAACGAGTCTTCTGTCTAGAGGAAACAAAGGGTTAAGACAAGGGTTATAGCAAAAAAACGAAATAGCATGTGGTGTTCTGGAATAGGCTGTAGAAATTGCAGAAGCGTCTCCTTTCGGAACAAGCTCGCTGCTTTGATTGCTCTTCTTGAGCCTGTCTGAGATGTTACAGGAGCGCAGGTAAGCCGTTAATACACATCCCACAAATCTGACTCCAGAAGCCTTGAGAAATAATATGGATATTTCCTAAAGGTTTTCTGGAAGGAGTGCTGCCTGGGCTTCATATGAGGTACACACAAGAAGACGCCTGCAGATTCCCTGTTACCCCTCCCTCTCCTCCCAGTCCCTGCAGTGGCTGCAAAGACCCTTCTCCCCTGGTAATCACTTCCCATTTTCCTCCTCCGTCCCCTCCCTCCTTTTGCTAGTCCCTCCCTTCTTTTCTGTGTAGACCCTGCTGCCACACTCTGCACTTTTCCCAGGTATTCCACCCTTCCCTCCACACCTTATCCTCCATGGAGAGACCTAGGGAGAGCAACGTGGGGCTGGAAAGAAGGAGGTTGTGAATTCTTAGGTATTGATTTTTTGTTCCTATCATAATGATCTGGAAGCTTTATGAGACTGTGTGATCACAGGACTCTTCTCTATGCTCTTCCCACTTTTTAGGAAGAAGTTCTTGTAGAGCCCTATTGCCCTTAACTGAATGAATTGAGAGGATTTTAGGGAAAGACAAGGCCCAGTAATGGAGGGTGAGGCTTTGATCTCTGCCAATATCAGTTGTAATTCTGAGTTATTAGTTTTGGGAGGCCAATGCCTCAGACCACTGACATAAGTGGTCAAGAACTGTTTGATTTATTTCCATCTTAATCAGAACTCTAATGCTACAGAGTTCATAAAGAAAAAGCAGTTCTGCTGCCTTTTGACCTGGCAATCCCACTGCTGGGATTATACCCTAAGAGCCCAGAAACACCAATCCAAAAGAACTTATGCAGCCCAATGTTCATAGCAGCACAATTTACAGTAGCCAAGTGCTGGAAGTGCCCTAGGTGTCCATCAGTAAAAGAGTGGATCAAAAAACTATGGTACATTTATACAATGGAATAGTGTACAGCAGAAAGAAGGAAGGAGCTCCTACCCTTTGTGACATCATGGATGAAACTGGAGAGCATTATGCTAAGTGAAATAAGCCAGGTGGTGAGAGAGAAATACCACATGATCTCACCTTTAACTGGAACATAATCAACAAAACAAACAAGCAACCAAAATAGAACCAGAGACATGGAAATAAAGAACAAACTGACAGTAACCAGAGGGGAGGTAGGAGGGGATAATGGGGGAACGAAAGGGAAGGGTCATGAAGGAACATGTATAAAGAACCCATGGACAAAGCCAGAAGGTGGGAGGTGGGGATGGGTGGGGGAAAATGGGGACAACTGTACTTGAACAATAAAAAAAGGGGAGTTCTGTAAGGCTTACAGGTCCTTCATAGACCTTTAAGGACAGGTTCTTCGCCTGGAGTTTTCCCTGAAGCAAACCAATAGGAGGGCCTGCGCAGTTCTTCAGTGTCTGTGGTTCTGCCCACACTCTTGCTCTATAACAGGAAATGATGGTGATGACCTAGCACTGCAACGCCTGCATCCCATCAGACCCTGTGCCTGTGTCAGGGTGACTTCTGTGAGCCAGTGAGAACAGGAGAATATGAGATAGCTGACCGCCCTGTTTGTCGCCAGCCTAATGACAGTGATTTTCTTTCTTTTTTTTTTTTTTTTTGCTAGAAAGGGCCTGAGACACTGGCCCAGTTCCCATTCCTTGTGCTGAGCCCCCATGGACGTCCCCTGCTTCCTGTGGGCTAGGCTGGCCCCTGTGATGGCAGCATGCACTTCAGAAAAAAAACCATCAGGGAATTTTGAAGAGCAATATTTAGTATTCATGGGTCCTGGAGGTGACACAGTACCCCAGACAGCCACAAAGGGAGGTCATAGGTAGAGAGGGGGGGGGGAACATGGACCTGGGGCTCTTCTTTTATTAGCACCGGAGGAGGGGATGTCTAGGGTTTCATAGACTCACTCTGTATTGGCAAATTTAAAGCATGTGTGGGAATTAGGGCGTTGAGAGAAATGGGGTCACCGAAACTGCCAGTCATCTAGGTTTCTTGGGGCATTCATGGTTGGGAACTTCATGGGTGGGACAGCCTGGCTCTTTCCCCTAGTGGTGTAGCTGACAATATGTTTATTTGGGGTGGATATCTTTGAAATGGCTATGTCGGCAATCAAAAGCGCAATGTCAGGCACTTACACTGCATTGAACACACAGAGACCTAAAGTGCTCTGAGCTAGGGGCCCAGAATCCTGGTGCCATATGGTCTGCTCATTTTCCTGACTGGGGAAGAAGGCCCTGAACTAGAACCTGGGTTCCAGGGGCTCGTGGTTTCATTGCCCTTTTCATTTGGCCTGAGCCCTCAGATGGCTGGCAGCTCACCTGGCACCTCATTCCCAGAGCTTCTGCCACATATTTCTGAGTGCTGAGCCTCTGCGCCCCCTGAAAACTTCAGGCTATCCGCCCTCATTTCCTTTGTGACCTTTAGAGGTGTCAAATGAGCTTACGGTCTTTTTTCCCTTCAGTCCTTTACCCCTGAAGTGAAGTAAAGCTACACATTAATCAACCTGGTTTCCTGAACACTTGGCTTTGAGCATCTTTAACAGTTCTCTGCTGTCTAATAGAACACGCATTCAGAGGCCTGGCTGCCCTGCCCTTTCGGGGCACATCGTGTTTGCGAAGGCGTCATGACAGAAGCTCGTACAGATAAAGGCCTGTTTCAGTGGCTTCTCTTAGGCCTATTTGATTTTGGTGAGATCATATTCAAGTTTCATGTTTTCTGGGTGTGTAAAATTGATGCAGCATAAGCTAGTTGGCTGATCTATGCATTTTTTTCTCTATTGTTTGAAAATTACTGACTCCGAGGAGCTCCCTAGTGGATGCAACCTTGCCTGTATGGATCCCAGAGAAAAACACCGTTAGTGTTTGTCAGAAAGGTGTGCCTGGAGAAAAAACAGAGTCCGCTGAAAAATCAGACAGTATGGCTGTTCTTGCACATACTTATTTTTTCTCCCCATCATTTCTAAAGAATGTACATCCCACAGTGACATGGGTGACCCGGTGGCATTCTGCACGAGGAGTGTTAAAGATTAGAGTGACAGACTTAATCTTGAGCTCTATGGCTATTCTCTAAAATCATCATGTGGATGCATATACTGAAAATGTACCAAATAGGAAGGTGATGTGCTTGCTTTAAATACTGAGATAATTTAGCAAAGACTAATTTTTGCAATAATTAGTATAATAACAAATTTTCACCTTAGAATATCTTAAATATAGAAATCCTGATGCCTGTAAAATTAATAAAAACTCAAAGCCTAATTTAATTATATTGTATTTTTATGAAGATGAAACAAAATTTAAGGATGTGTGATAGCATGAGTAATTGTTAGTTATTTGCCTTTTGGGGCTCAGCAAAATTTCTACAACTCATGGTCAAATTAAAAAAAGATTTCCAACAGTTGATGGAAATATGAGTGTGTATGTTACAGAGGAAGCAATATACTAGCTTCCCCTCAATCTCAGACCTATTTTGTGCTTCCAAATGAAAATTCCATGCTCATTCTCTCTATTCCTATTGTTCCCTCTACCTGGCACCCCCTCTACCTGCCTGTTTTTGCCCATTCTCTCTGCTTCAACTTAAGTCACCATCCAGGAGAGCTCCCCTGCGCCCCCAGCAGCTCAGTTAGCCTCCCTTTGATTGTCCTCTTAAAGCCTGTGCTTCCTATACACCAAGCACATGTGCTCTGTGTTTATCTTCCCTGGTGGGTTATACATCCCTCAAGGGCAGGGACTATATTTGTTGAGCTTTAGGTCCTCAGTATTTAGCATAGACCCTGACATTTATTGAATGAATGGGTTTATGTTAAGGATTGACATCTGAACAGCTTACGACAGGACCTTGCATCTAATTGCTATTTTATATACATTATATGAACTTTAGTGAAAGGGTAAGAGTTGTCCAGGAATAAATTTATCATTCTCTAATGAAATCCTTGGTCTTCGTTCACTAAACAGATATTTCATCAATTATTTTCAACACACTTGAAGTAGATTTTGTTGAGCTTTGTGCCCGGCAGCGTTCAGGACACTGATGTAGTTAACAAAGCACAGCCCTTTTCTTTGTAAGCACCTTAGATAATGGGAAATACGTGCTGAGGGGAACGTCAGCAGCTTTTAACTTTAGGAGAATTTGACTGTGGGGGCAAAAAGGACAGACAGATAGAAACCCCATACTGGAATGCTTTAGTAATAACAGACAGATTTGCTTTTTTTTTTTTTTAAGATTTTATTTATTTTTAGACAGAGGGGAAGGGAAGGGAGAAAGAGAGGGAGAGAAACATCAATGTGTGGTTGCCTCTCACTTGGCCCCCACTGGGGACCTGGCCCGCAACCCAGGCATGTACCCTGACTGGGAATCGAACTGGCGACCCTCTGGTTTGTAGCCCGCAACCCAGGCATGTACCCTGACTGGGAATCGAACTGGCGACCCTCTGGTTTGTAGCCCGCGCTCAATCCACTGAGCTACACCAGCCAGGGCCAGACAGATTTGCATTTTATTTGTCTTTAAAATGCAATTTTTTTCTTGCCAGTCTTGCTAGTTATGGAATGGAAAAAGCATACCTGTGGGAGGCCAATACCAAGTTCAATTCATCTACAATAAACCTCTTAGGTTCGATAGGACTGGAACATTAATTGCCTCTTACCCAAATGACATAATTCACAAATCTCTCAAAATATGTTATTCCGAAATGCACAGCTTACTACTAATCAAAGGTGTGAGAAATACCTTGATGAGTGGATTAGTCTCCTAAAAACTTCACACATTCTGAATTTGTTTAAAAAAACCTCAAATGCATTCAAATTTCTAGATATTATTAAGAGATCTATTTTAAACAAAGTGATTGTTTTGGCAAAAATAAGTCTTCTCAAAGTTATGACTTATGTATTGTGCTTCTATTTCTCCCTAAATTCAGAAAGAAGGAAGGGAAAGAAAAAAAGAAGCCAACAGAAAAACAAAAATGATGAACATTGTTATTTTGTAGAGAGGCAAATGGTTTGGGAAGAACTCAGCTCTTGTACACACTGTACTTACAGAAATCTCACGAGTCTTCAAGACACAGAGGTCTTGACAAGCTGTTCATCTGTGCAGGAAAAGTGCTCCTAGTGGGAGCAGAGCTGGCAGGATGGCCAGTGTCAGAGGACCGACGTCCCTGTCAACTGCTGGTCATTTTGACCAACTCTGGCAGCAAATGTTCGAGCTTAAATTTATTCACCTTTGATTTATATGTATGACCGATTATTTGACAATACCATATCCAAAGAGAAGCAGTGATGACAGGAATTCAAATTAACATACATTTTGTAAAACGTATCTATTATTATCTTCAGTATGTAGGTATTGGAGATTCCAGGCAACCATGGCATTTTGTAACGAAACAACAAAGCTGGGTGGTGAGTCCACAAAGGCAACTGCGAAAGGGCTGCAAGAGCACAGGGCAGGAACAGCATTTGATTCCTGCCCCTGGTGCTTCCTGGGAGCAATTTAGCACTGCGCAGGGACAGTGCAGCTGAAGACTGTGGGTTCTGGAGTTCTGGAATGCCTAGATTTTAATCCTGCGGTCACTCCTAATTGGCTGTATGAGCATGGGTAGATTACTTGTCTACTGATTAGTTTCCTCACTGGTAAAATGGCTCCAATAGAAATCCCTCTTCGTGAGGTTGTTATACAGAAAAAGTGAAATAGGAGACACAGCGTGCTCAGAACAGTGCCTGGCGTGGAAGCGTGTGAGCCGTGGGAGTGAATGGTTTCTTTACTGCATTTCCATCTGCTGGCAATGAACTGCTTTACCTCAGACTGGGGCAGTGCACCGGATCCTTAGCAGGTGTTCTTTCCCACAAGGCTTTGCCTTTCCGGACCACTTCTTTCTGGGATGGGGCTGATTTATTTCAGTTGCAAGACCCGGTGCAGGCACATGCATAAACCAAGACAGTTATTATGTCCCTCAACAAGGTAAGCAAGCAGAATATGTGATGGCTTGAAGGTGATAATCCCCAAGGCTAGGGTGCCCACTTATGGTCCCATAAAATCACAGAACACAGATTCTAAGAATGATAAAGTCCTTCAGTGCTCATCTATGCCAACCTTCTACCTGAGCAATAGATTCCTTTATTATCTCCCAATCGAACAGGCACTGGCCTCTGCTTGCTGAGGGAACTTGGGGAGGGAGGCTGTCTGGAGGGAGGGGTGCGAAGGGCAAGGAGATATGGGCTGCAGTGGGGCAAGGGGAGTCATGTCACCTTTCAGATGGAGAATAAGGGGCTTGAATTAGATGACTTCTAATGTCCCTCATAAGAACTTGCTCCCATTCTAAGACTCAATGACTTTATAACTTTGAAAGACAGCCTCTCTCATCACTGGGCAGCTCTACAGTTAAAGTGCTTTTCCGTATATGCTGTTGGCCCTACCTAGCTCTGTCCTCTGGAGAGTAAGTTCATTATCTTTTCCATATGAACCAAAAAGCTGATTTGAAGGCAGCTGTCCTGTCCTCTGAGTCCTCCTCCCCTCAACATGGTCAGACGTGCCGAGCATCTGTATCGCTTCCAGCCCTCAGGACACCTGTCCTGCACCACTCAGCAAAACTCCTTTGATCTCATGCTCCTTATTCTGTGGTTCACCTAACTCCCTGTGTTGTGCATGGCCTCTGCCCCCACCCACACCCTCTGGTCAGTGCACTGTCAGCCCAGTGGTGAGTGTGGCTTCCGAAGGTTGTTGCTGTTTAGTATCACTCAGCTTATAGTAAAGGAACCACGTACCCAAATCAATAAAGACATCGAACCCAGGGGCCAGCTGGCTCTCATTTAGTGTTTTTTGACAATGCCACACAGTTCAGGCAAGGCCTGGCATTTTGTCTCTGAGGTTTAGGAAAGACCACATTGCCCAGATGATCTTCATGGATATGTGAGATTTTATTCTGGGACTGAGTCAGCGGTTGCTGCTCTCTCTCTCAGGATCCCTGCAGCTGTAAGTGGGCCAGGCTGTTCCTCAGGAATGGGCCAGCAGACCTCTCAACCCTCAGCTCTCACCTGCTTCTCCTCAAATGTGAGAGGCATGTTTGCTGTGGAGGGTGAGAACTCTTGTGTACTAGCTTGGATGCCTTCATATTTCTTGCTGCCTCTCTCTTTCCCTTCCCTTTGTACTCACAGAGCTTTGTGAAATCTTTTAAAAGTCCCTTCTTGTCTCAACTTCACAAGGGAAGATAAAGAAAAGGGACTTTCGTTCTTACTTTGACCTCAGCATTAAAGGGCGAAGCAGCTCCCCTTGAAGACCGGGTGGTTGGTGTTCAGACAAAAGGAACAGGGAAGCTGCGATTCAGGGTTCAGTTTAATAAGTGAGCACAGATTTCCCTCCAGTTGGTTGCTTCTCAATTCTCCATTAGTAGATTCTCAACCTTTATAGGTCAAATGCAAGTGGAAATGCAAAAGCAGATATCCTTATGGAAGTGATCCTTTGCTGTTGCCACCCATTTAAAGAATGCAAAGGAGGCACAGGTGTAGAGGAAGAGGAGCCGTAAGGATAGCAAAAGTCCCACTTCTCAGAGAGAATGTGCCTTATCAAAATCGAACTTTGCCTTCCTTGTTCTGTATTGGAGCATGCCCAAAGAATGGTCATCTTAATTGTAGTTACCTTACATAAGCACGGCATCTGGTCTCCACAGGTGTGGATGCCATTCCCGTGTGCCACTAACATCTTCATGCTTAACTGCGTCCTTGAGGTGTGTCTGGTCTTGTACAAGTGTGTTCTGCTTTGGCTCATAAGACAGAAACTGTTAAGTCTCTCTGGAGAGTATGAGAAAAACTACTACAACATACTTAGAAACTCCCTTTCCGGGAGGGTTCCCGAGGAAGCGCCTGAGAGGCAACTCTCCCCAGGGACTGCCAGGATGAAGGCACTAATTATTGAGAACATGGGTGGTAAATTGGTGAACTTGGTACATACCTGTTTCCCATCATATCTGGGGACCCCAAAGTTATTGAGGAATGAAGCTGGACATTTCTTGATGAGGCCCTTTAATCTCTGAGAGACCTGCAGTATTCATTTCATAAAGTGAGACAACATTTCATCTAATGGAAGCAGTAAATATTCTACAGAAAACATTTGGAGTCATTTCGAGGACATTTTAACTGACGTTCTCATAAAGATTTTAAAAAACCAGATCTGTTTTCTTCAGGTCAGCAATCTTTTATTTGGGGAGAGGCTGTGGAAGGAGGAGCGGGCAGCGGGTACCAGCTATAATTCAGGAGGGCGCCACAGGGAAGGTCAGGCAGGACAGAATGATGTGTGAGATCACGTTAGAAATATCACCAGATTCCTTCGGGAGTTATAAAGGTGCCTTAATTCTTGTCCTTGCCAAACACCCTATAATAGTACGACAAGATTTTATTTATTATCACAGTCAAATTGGACACTTACGCTCTGGGTAGGCCACAGGTGTGGGACATCTGTCACAGCTCTTACCATCATCAGAATGGCTCTTGTTAGGCTTTAAGAAAAGGAAAAGAGTCAAGATGAGACCCTCCAAAGACAATGCCATTTTTTTTCTGACCGGAGAAGCACCTGTTTGCTTTTATTAGGCAACTGGTTGGCCTTGCTCCGACAGGTCCAAGTATTTGTGTCTTGGAAGAAAGGGAAGAAAGGAAATGTCACTTTAAAAATCAAGCTTCCCTCAGAGGTTGGGTATTTTAATTTTGAAGTCTAAAATTCTGTTGCCTAATTTTGATATATTTTAACAGAGAACACTTAATATATACTGAGCCTTGAAGTTATTACAAAAGATGTAAATAGACATTTCCATATTATTAGTATATATCCATAACTACTTACCTTTACACATGTTATCAAGTATCTTAAATTAAATACACATTATATATTTATCATCTATCTATTGTTTTTTGATGTAAAGATAGACCTTTTCTACCAAAACTAGCCGAGTCTGTGAAAACAAACACTTTGGGGAGAAATTTATTGAAATACACCTATCTGAGTACTTGGTCCTGTTCTCAAGAAATAATTCACTGAATGCTTGTTTCAATCTGTTTGATTTTATTATAGCTTCTATTATAGGCCTCCTGTTTGAGCATTAATCACACCTAGCCAGATTATTCATAAAATGTTAATATTAGATTCTCATTGGAGAGTCATCTTTAAAATAAATTTATAGTAACCCATAGTTCAAAAAGGAGAAAAGAAAAATTTTTAGAAATAGGTTCATAATTCAAATATAACATAGACTAAAATTGTCAAGAGAAATATGGCAAGTCACAAACTTCAGATACAATAAAAGATAAAAAAATTAAGTTACAAAGATCTGACTTTTGGTCCAGATGGTAATGTAGGTACATACATTTTGCCTCCTCCTGCAACCACAAGAAAAAAATTACAACTAAGCCTCAAAATAAATAATACCCAGAACTGTCAGAAAATCAAATTGTATGGAAGTCCGACAATCAAGGATTTAAAGAAGCCACATTCATCCAGACCGGTAGGAGGGGCGGAGACTCGGTGTGGTGTGGGGAGGCAGCCGAGACGGCAGTGGCAGAATAGGCATGGGCAGTCCCACATTCATGTATGGTGGATAAACATCAGGAGCGATACCTTAGGAGTGAGCGATCCCAGACCCAGACCAACCACACAGACCAGGATTCCAGCACTGGAAAGACAATCCCCATAACTTCTGTCTATAAAAACCAGTGGGGGTTGGGGTGGTAGAAGAAACTGCTAGATTTTTCAGGAAACTTCACTTCCTGAAAAAGGGCCCACATGGTCTTAAAATGTAAGCAAACCTACCCACTCTGGCACTCACCACCAGTGCAATAGCTGGAAGGGTGCCAGTTGCATATGGGGAGTGAGTGAAGTGACTGGAAACTAGGTGAGTGCTGGGCAAGCCTCCAGAAGCCTGGCAGTGGCATCATCCCCTCTCTGAGCCCTCCCCCTGCAAAGAGCCACAAAGCAGTGAAACGGGTTGCCCAACCCTGGCGAATACCTAAGGCTCTGCCCCATACAGCTTGACAGGTGTGCTAAGACAGGGAGTCAAAGCAGCTCCACGTAATACACAGAAACACAGGAAAGCTGTCAAATTGAGGAGACAAAGAAATATGACCCAAATGAAAGAACAGAACAAAAACCCAGAAAAAGAACTAAACAAAACAGAGATAGCCAATCTATCACGTGCAAAGTTCAAAACACTGGTGATCGGGATGCTCAGAAAACTCATCCAGTATGGCAACAACATAAAGGAAAAAATGAAGGTTACATTAAGTGAAATAAAGAAAAACCTACAGGGAACCAACAGTGAAGGGAAAGAAGCCAGATTCAAATCAATAATTTGGAACATAAGGAAGAAATAAACATTCAACCAGAACAGAAAGAAGAAACAAGAATTCAAAAAAAATGAGGATAGTATAAGAAGACTTTGGGGTACCTCCAAATGTATTAACATCCGAATCATAGGGGTGTCAGAAGGAGAAGAGGAAGAGCAAGAAATTGAAAACTTATTTGAAAAAAATAATGAAAGAAAACTTCCCTAATTTGGTGAAGGAAATAGACATACAAGTCCAGGAAGCATAGGATCCCAAACAAGTTGGGACCAAAGAGCACCACACCAAGACACATCATAATTAAAATGTCAAAGGTTAAAGATAAAGAAAGATGTTAAAAGCATCAAGAGAAAAGGAGACAGGTACACACAAAGGAGTGCCCATAAGACTGTCAGCTGATTTCTCAAAAGAAACCTTGCAGGCAAGAAGGGACTGGCAAGAAGTATTTAAAGTGATGAAAAGCAAGGGCCTACAACCAAGATTACTCTATCCAGCAAAGCTGTCATTTAGAATCAAAGGACAGACAAAGAGTTTCCTAGACCAAGTTAAGCTAAAGTAGTTCATCATTACCAAACCATTTTTACATGGAATGTTAAAGGGAGTTATTTAAGAAAAAAAGATCAGTACTATGAACATTAAAAAGGCAATAAATTCACAACTATCAACAAGTGAATCTAAACAAACAAACAAAAAAAAACAAACTAAGCAAACAGCCAGAACAGGAACAGAATCACAGGAA